>APFE030127879.1:117857-129638 GCA_000404065.3 Pinus taeda | reverse complement strand
CAGCTTCACACCAGTTGAAAATGGTGCCCTGAAAGCAGTCTACCGCCATCCGCATCTGGGATCCGGTGACCATATGCAAAGCAGCTGCGCCGCAGAGTCTGGCAACTGTGAATGCTATAACCATGAGTTCAGGATGGGTTATAAACTTAATCTCAATTCCCTTGTCCTGGTTTTGGTTGTTACACCACTCTAGCCGGAGGCTAGCAAGGGATTGGCCACCCGGCCTAGTCCCGAATAGAGACAGGTGTTCGCCTCTGTTAGGCAAACCAGTAAGGAAGTATATGTCGGAGACCTCAATCTCGAGATGATGGCCTCCAATATAGAAACACTGATCCTGAACATGCCACCTCTCGACCAGCCACTCCAGAAATGGTACCTGAGCCCTCATGTCGGGTATGACCGAGTATTTGTATAAGCCGCATGCTCGCAAAGCATCAATGGTAGGTTGATGATTCAACGCAGCCAAATCAACATCTTCGTGCTCTCGTTCTCTCCAATCCAGTATGGTGAGTATCCTACACACCATAAGAAGAGTTTTAGTGATTATAAAATCAAAATTGAATGGTAGATTTTGAAGGTATGGATTTGGGGGTGCGCTTTTCACGGGGTACGCACCCCGCCTTCAGGAACAGAGCGTGGGTACGCACCTAGCCTGAAGGTAGGTTGCATACCCCGACCCTTTTTCCCTTAAAGAAAAAGGTCGGGGTACACAGGTTAGCCATGGGCCACCTGCGTACCCCGAGGAGCGCACCCCAAAACCCCTATGCCTCCAAAAACTCAAACTAAAATTTAAAAATGAATTCTAAACGGATGTAATTGAAGAGGAGGATGTTGTGGATTACCTGGAGGTGACGGCACTCAATTCCAACGGTTTGATTTTCCGCAATCTCCACGGGAAGTTTCTTGCCAAAAGCCCTTTTTTCAACCTCAATAGTAAAATGGTAAAAATGACATGGTAAAAGGTCTTTTTATAGTTTTTTTGGATAAATAAATGTTATATTTGTTTATTTTTCACCATGGAAGGTCATTTTAATGCATTTTTGCCCATCTTAAACAGGTATGAGTAATGTGTCGCTTTTTGTGCAGGACGGAGGGATTTTCAGGGAAACTTGTCATTTTTCACAAACCAAACATCAGAGTCATCTTTTAAGCCCTTTTCTGACTCCTAAAAACTGAAAAGATTACCGAGTGTTTCTTTTACACTCGTTAAAACTGAATTAAAAGACAGTCCTCTTACAGCCCTTTTCTGACCAAAAACACAAGAAAAGATTGCCGGATTTTTGTCGTTTCAAATTCGATATTGGAAATAAAACGACGTGTCCTTGATCGCTTTTTACTTTTTAGGTCAAAGGCACTAATTCTGAAAATATCCTTGATCGCAAGATCAAGCGGTTCTCCTAGGTATTATTTTATACTTTTTCGGGCTTAGGAGACACAACTTTACGAAAAAGTTCAATCTGGAGTCTTCTAAGTTTTTCAGACTCTCTAAATATGAAAAACGCCGAGTTTCTCCTATACTGGACTCGTTAAAATTTCACAGTAAAGGACCTGTTCTATTACAAACAGGAACGGACCGCTCCTTCTTAGGGTTCGCATCAAAAACTAAGTTGGACTCATCCGAAGGATGAGCTTACAAACAAGCATATGTTATCCTCCTCAAGCTTGTAAAAAATAAAGAGGTACTTGCCAGAAATGGTGGGGGAAAAATGAGAAGAATGAGCCCATTTGATATCCTTTTGTCTCAAGAAAAACCTTACTACCACTCTTGAACACGACACTTATTCATTCACCTGGGTTGGGAAATCCTTTACCTCACAGTTGACCAAATCATTGACATCCTTTAGCCGGGTTACAGGAGTCGACTTTGAGTCATTTATCACCAAACCATCTGTTGTGTCGTTATGTGTTCAAGAGGTCTGTAACCAAAACATTCAATCGCAAAATACTTGTCATCCATTGTGTCATCATTGAGTCAGTCCTTGCAGCAACATTTCTTCAACTTGAACTATGATTTCGTGTTGTGGGCTTGCCTGCGACGGGTCGCTTTCTATCGACATCAGCACATTATCTAGAAAGTTGACTTAGAAATCGTCAGTGCCTTGGAGTCTGCATGCATCAATGGCAGGTTTCTCGCCTTCGACGTCAGTTTTCATCATTGACTTGCGATCGAAGGATTCCATGAAATGTTCGACATCGACTCATTCATTCACATCTCATGGATTGTGCTGGGTACTTTGAGAACCATTGACGTTAATGGTGGTTTCTCTCGCGCTTGTTAATAGTTTACATCATTGACTGGTAATCAAGCGGTTTCTACCATGTTCGACATCGACTCATTTATTCACATGGATAGAATCGTACCAATTCGGGAAGTAGAGATGAAGACCCTGGATCTAGATTCCACCATCCAGGCTGCAAGGAGTTTTGTATTCATTATGTTTGTAGACCAATCATAAACAGATGGCTGCGTCCATGTTGTGTCTACACGAGTCTATAATTATGATGTATTATGAAATCGTTCCTATATCAGAGTAGTTAGTCTGATAGTTAAAGTTTTTGATCTGAGTATTGGAATGCCTACCTCAGCGATGATATGATCTTATACATGTATTTTGTGTTGAAAATTGCAGGTTCTGACCGGGCTCTCCACAAGATGATCCTCGAAATGATAAAGTACTTCACCCTCCCTATATGATATAACACCCTTATCTATTACAGGCTTCGCACTTTAGGGGGCAATCTGTTACACTGAAATTTGTCACCATGACTATTTGCAGTTAATATGGCTCCATCAATAGCCATATTATCCTCCTTTGTCAAGCCTTGTACCTCTGCTCTCCATGTCAAACTTCAAGAAAGAGAGAAAGTCATTAAAAATCATGTTTATCTCTGGGTACGCAGGTTCTCTCTACCTTGCCTGCGTGTACGCATCCCAAACTCATTGTACCTGCGTACTTGTACGCTCTGTAAGTCAAAGGATGGGTGCGTACCCCTGTAAAGGTCAAAAGGCGCGAGTTTCATCTTAAAAAAGTTACTTGTGGTCACTTCTAGAGCCTTCTAGAAGAGTGTTTGACGTGTATTGAGCGCCTCCAGATGGTTCATGCATCCCTATGATAGAGGAACTTATCCCATCAAGAGAGGAGCTACCCCATCCAAAAGAGGGAGTATCCCATTGATGTTGGAACTGAATAACTTCCTCTAGAACACTATAAATACAGGCATTGGGCCAAGGGAGGGGAGGTTGAAAGCTGAACATTCCAAAGGGTAGATGCTGCTGGAATTAGGACTTCCATTGTAAGCTTGTGAGGAGAGATTACCATCCTTTCTTGTTTCATATTGGAAGTGGGTGAGCTTGTCAAAGTAGAGGAAAACTCTTGCTGGACCCTGGGAGGAACTTGCACAACACCAAGGCTCAGGTTGTAATGGTTTCTTTTTTGCTTCCTTAATACAAATAAGTCCATTCTTCTCAATGATTTGTTGTTAATGAATTGTTTCATATACTCCTTGGTCTATATGTTGAATATGCTTTGCTTTATGGAATATTCAGGTGTTATGTAATCGTTTGATTGTTAGTGTATGCAGGTTTCAAAGTGAAAGAGGAGCTCATCTGGATCAACGAAGCTAGGCTGCTACAACAAGCATTGGACTTAAGGTAAGATCGAAAAACACTTGGTTTCTCATAGGATAATGCATGTTTAGAGAAGGATTGCTCTTACTTGTTTTGTTTGTCACTAGAGAGTCTTAGACTCCTAGGGAGGTTAGTTTTGTCAGCAAAAATAACTCTTTCCGCATGACAGCTCTAGTCAACTCAACCAGGCTCTCTGGGATTATGGAAAAGTCCTTTTACAAGTTCTTAGTTCAACTCCACTATTTTACACAGAAACAATGGGTTTAGACACCATCTTATCCCTAGCCCTAAAGCTCTCGTCTCTCGCTCTGGCTCTCGGCTCTGGCGTTGGCTCTTAGCTTTGGCTCTTGGCTCTGGCTCTTGGCTTTAGCTTTGACTCTTTGGCTCTGGCTTTGGCTTTCTTCCTCCTTTCAACTCTCTAGGATTTCACTTAAGCTCCAAGTGACTCCAAAAGCTGCTCTCCGCATTCGCTTTTTCTCCCTCGGCCTCTTTTCACTTAATTCTACTCTCAATTGAGCTCTCTCTACTCTATTTCACCTTAGCTTCCTGCTTTGGCTTCGCTTGCCTTCCTCCTCTACTCTCAATCATGCTCTTTAGCTCTTTGGAGGCATCTTCCTGGCTTTTTGTCTTCCCTGGTCGTTTCTTTGCGATTCATTGTCCCTCTGTAGCTTTGTCACTTCACAATGCATCATTGCTTGTAAAAACACCTACTGCAACATGGCATGATGATCAGGGGCCGTTACAGAAGGAATCGGGACCGTTTCATAGGCAAAAAGCCGAAAATGGAGAAAATCCCATACACAGAGATTTTTCCAAAAATACACTATTGGGTGTGTATTTCGGACATGAAAGTCCATCAAATCACCCCTAAAAACCTTATCAGGTCTGGCCTTTTATTTCTTATCGCATCGCATATGTATTTTGGGTAAAATTCCAAATACACAAGAAATACGTGAAAATGTAAATTCTCGAACCTGAAATTTGTACAGGCGGGCTTTGAAAACTTATTGGGTTCGACCTTTTTATCGGCATCACTCATCACATCAGCCTTGTGTATCGGGGATCGTCGATCTCTCAATCTGCTGATTTCGCCAATCACAATGTTGCTCGGCCTAGGGTCTCGCCTTAAGTCCCATGCCATCGCCGATGTTGATTTTTCGATTTCGGCGATCACAATGTCACTCGGCTTGGGGTCCCACCTTAAGTCCCATGCCATCTTCGATGTCGATCCATCGATATTGGCAATCGGCATATCAAATTGGCCCAGGGGTCCTTACCTTATGTTATATGCGTAGGCCTACCTCCAACTTGATATGTCGGGGATCGACAATCGGGGGTGGCTTCGCTCTCTGCTTAAGTCCGCCTTTGGCCATCCTCTGATGTGATTTCCCTTTATAAGGGTTCTTTGCCCATTTTAGAGGATTTTTGCTCTTTTTTTAAAGAACATAGGGCATCTTCTTTCTGTGATAACTTCTGCATCCTAATTCCATTTTTTCCCATTCAAGTTGCAGTAGATTCAGAAGGAAAGGATCTCTACAATGGAGCTATTTCCAGGAACTTCCTTGGACTTTAAATTTCCTCAGTGAGGAACACTTAGACTTAGGAGTATATCCAAAATCCATTTTGGATCAGTATCAGAGTGGATTTTTCTGTGTATATTATGGATATTTTCAATGTGTCCAGATTGGCTAGGCCAAAAGTCATAAAGTACCAGTCATGGCTGATGAATTTGTGAATAACCCTCATGATCCTACAAAGGAGAGGTTTTCACAGCTGGAAGCACTAGTTGTAGATATAAACCATAATTTGAATATCCTCACAGTATCCCTAAACAATAAGCTCAAGCTATTTGGAGAAGATGGGGGTTCTAATACAAAGGTTCGATTAGAGGAGAGAATAAGAGATCGGGAAGAAAAAGAGAATGGCCTGAAGAAAAGGCCCAAAAAATATCAACCTAGTTTGAGTGTCATGAACCATTCACAATCCCTATTAAAAATGGAAGCAAAGGTTTATATCAATTCATATAAAGGTGATATCAATGCTCTAAAGTTAAATAACTAGTTGTATCAATTATAAGTTTATTTTAGCATTCATCATATAGAAGAAGAACATAAGATTTCATTTATGCAATGTAAATTATAGGGTCATGCCTCGACCTAGGGGAAAGCCATAGGCAGACCTTGAGGTTGGAGGAAGATACTCCAATGCCTAAATGGGAGGAATTTAAATCCCTCATAAAGTCACAATTTTATCCTATCAATTATTAGATTACCAGTGGATCTAGTGGCACTACTTCAGATAGAAGTAGGCATAGAGTGTACAAGAGTACACCACATAATTTATAAACATTTCCATAATGTTTTGTATCTCCAAAAAGAAACCAAATGTACTCCTCAAGTATCTAAGGGGTCTATACAACCATCTATAAAAGAAAGTGATGTTGTTCAAGCACAAATTGGTTGATGAGGCTTTTGTAAAGGCAATGATACCTAAAAACATAGGCATGAAGAAATAGAAATCAAGTGAATTTCAGTAAAAGGAGCACCAAGATTCTTATAACAAGGGGAATAATAAGTGGAAATGGGAAAAGGATAAAAATGTAGAAATTTCTCTATAGATAAGCTAGCTTTGATACCATGTAGAAATTCTCATTGTAGATTAATCTGATTATGAAATGTACTAAAGAAAAATACTTAATCTACTTCTACAATCAAACTTGCGGAAGCTTAATCGATTTGAGAAAGATCAAACAGAAAACATATAATAGAGAAGAAAAATCAATACACATGAAACACAGAAGAATACTCCGGGGAAAGCCTAAGCTAAAACCCCTCTATCTTTATTATCATACAAGGTGGAAATACATCAAGATTACACAAAGCTTTAGCTCTCACATCTAGCCAGCTCTCAGTACAATCCTCATAGATGCTCACAGGAAAAAAAGACTTCTCACAAACCTTCTCCTCTACCCTCCAAGCCTCCTATTTCCTTGCGCTGTGATCCTACTATTACCAAGTGTAACATTGATCACTCACATTGATATCACACCTTGTAAAATTGTGCAATCCTCAAGGAACCTTATTCGTTCTGCATGGATGAGTTTCCTTTATAGGAAAATTCCTCCAACTGATAGTACAATGTCCCTATCTTTAATCTCAACTGGGTCTTTTTCTGAACTGACATGCATGAGTTATTTATGGGAGAATCTTCAGTTATATGGAGTACACTAGTTTCATGCATGCATGCATTAATTGACTAAACTCACAATTAGTTCCTCAAACTGTTTGGAACTAATTTAAATGGACCTAACTTAGTTAACTAAGCTAACTAATTACAACTCAAATACAACTCATCCTTATCTCCTTAATTAAGGGATAGCGTCCTCAATCAAAGGGATAAATGTTGCATGACTTCACAAAGACTTCATGTTTGAATTTCACCAACTAATTAACTCAAGATGAATTAATTAATTATTTTTCAAGTAGCTAGTGAGACTAAATTCAAATTTTAATTCTCAATTTTAATTCAAGGACAAATTAAAATTGGAATATATTGGATTCTATTTTTATCATTTCTTGTTTCTATTTTTAACACTCCCTCTCAACAAGAAATGAATTCAACTCAATCCCGATCCTAAACCTTTGGAATGTTCTGCATGCAACACTTCCCTCAAGTGTTGTTGCTCCAGAAAATCTAGAAACACAAAAAAATATCCAACCTAAATTAGAATGATGCCTCTGTCATTAAAGTCTCTGACTGTTATTGCCTCTGTTGACTGAAAACGTCTGCACCTCTATGCTCTTCAATATCTGACTACTCTAACCTCTGTCACTTTAATCTCTGACTGCATCAATCACACTGATTCCTCCTGCTGCATCCACATTGTTTCTGGTCCTATCTCTCAGCATTGCATCTGCATTACACCTCCTCTCATCATGTTGCATCATGCTGCCTAATGTTGCACTGCAACTCAGTTACTAAGAAGTAAGTAACTGATCTCCCAACTGACTTCCCTATTGGGATAGAAACACCCTCTGATGTTGAAGCTCCCTCTGCCACTCCATCCGCATCCATCTCTACCCACTCAGCAAGTCCTGCTGCTCCTTGTTAGGGCTCCCGTAGCAAGGTCTAATAAAAGAGGTGGGTACCTCAAGGATCCTACCCCTATTTCAGCCTTCATGGGACTATCACTTCACATCAC
Organism: Pinus taeda; assembly: GCA_000404065.3. Classification (NCBI taxonomy): domain Eukaryota; kingdom Viridiplantae; phylum Streptophyta; class Pinopsida; order Pinales; family Pinaceae; genus Pinus; species Pinus taeda. The sequence continues at coordinate 121,809 of APFE030127879.1, read as the reverse complement.
CCCACCTCACACCTGGAGGTATGGATGCATGTGATCCCTCTACTGACTTGGATCAAAATCTCCCCCTACTGGAGGTCTCTGCATGAGTGGATACCTCCACTCGGTCTCCTCTCAGCATCTCCAATTATGGCTCCTCCACAATTGTCTGATACTTTTTCTGGGGCTGCATATTGGGAGGTAATGTACTCTCCCTCTCAACCACCAAGTCTCTAACCTTTTCCTTGCTCCTCAAGGCTTTGCATGCATCTTGAACCTCAAGAGCATACAGATTCTATACACGTGAACTGATTTATTTCACATGTCCTATGGTGATGTGTCTAAGGAAAACCTTTCTAGGCACATACTTCACATTTGTCAAGGTGATAGAAGCTCCATGCTCCCTCTAAAATGAAACCATGCCCACTCCTGAAACATTATACCTTTCATCATCACCCATCTCTATGAGTATCTTGAGGTCTATCTCCTCCAAGGTACTGAATAAACTTTTATCATCGGTCATGTGGAATGAGGCTCCACTGTCAAGAAACCAACCATAACCCATCATAGATGAAACCATGCATGTGATGAGGGTGAAGTCTATCTCAAACTAAGAGGCCACTGCCTCACCTTCAGATCCTTACGAGGATACCTTCTTGGACTTCTTCAATGGGAAATTAGTCGCATAATGACCCATCTTGTGACAATTAATGCATCTCACTTAGATTTGTCAATCTTCTTCCCTCCATGGGAAGAACTCAATTTGGAAAGAGAATCCTTCTCCTTCCTTTTCCTTGCCTTACTCGCTAAGGCCATATTTTCTTTATCCTCCTTGAATGTAGAACCATCTCATGTGCTCCTCCTAATGTCCTCCTGCATGACATCTGACCATGGTTGTTCTCAATCCAACAGTTTCTCTCTTCCATTCACTAAGAACTAGTAGCTATGCCAGCTTTTAGGAATACCGAGGAGAGAAAGACTCACCATATCATCATCGATTGTCGTTATTCCTACACTTCCAAGCCCATCTTTGCAGGTGGTGAGCTTGTTCAGATATGTAGAAATCATGTCGCCCTTTTCACACTTGATTTTCCGTAGCTTGTCCTTCAGCGCCAACTTCCTTTGGTCACTGCTATTCTGATATAGGTCCTTCAATGTCTTCCACATTGAAAATGGAGTCTCCTTCCCATGGAGACTCGAGCCAATATGGTCTCGAACTCCCTTCAGAAGAATCCTCCTTGCTCTCACCACACACTTCTTCCATTCTGCCAATTCTTGGGCATTAGCTGCTACTGGCTTGGGGACTCCTTGATCAATGAAATCCTTCAAACCATTGTCTTCTAATACCACTTCCATGTGATCCTTCCATGCTATGTAATTCGAGCTACCATCCAGGGCATACTCGAGCCTCAAGCCATTGAACGCCATTGTTGAACTTTGAGATGTGATAAGAAATTGATTTTGTACCCGTAATCAAGAATTTCAAACTTCAAACTTTTCCCTTCTCAATATGTTATTCACAGTGCTGATAACCTTGTAGAAATTTCTTTATAAATCAGCTAGCTCTGATACCATGTAGAAATTCTCACTGTAGATTAATCTAATTATGTAATGTACTAAAGCAAAATACTTAATCTACTTCTACAATCAAACTTATGGAAGCTTAATAGATTTGAGCAATATCAAACAGAACAAATATAACAGAGAAGAAGAATCAATACACTTGAAACATAGAAGAATACTCTGGGGAAAGTCTCAGCTAAAAACCCCACCATTTGTATTATCATAAAAGGTGGAAATACATCAAGATTACACAAAGCTTTAGCTCTCACAGCTAGCCAGCTCTCAGTACAATCCTCCTAGATGCTCATAGGCAAACAAGGCTTCTCACAAACCTTCTCCTCTGCCCTCCAAGCCTCCTATTTCCTTGCGTTGTTTCTCCTGGGTGATCCTACTATTACCAAGTGTAACATTGATCACTTACACTGATCTCACATCCTGTAAAACTACGCAATCTTCAAGGAACCTTATTCTTTCTGCATGGATGAGTTTCCTTTATAGGAAAATTCTTCCAACTGATAGTAAAATTTCCCTGTCTTTAATCTCAACTGGGTCTTTGTCTGAACTGGCATGCATGATTTATTTATGAGAGAATCTTCAGCTATCTGGAGTACACTAGTTTCATGCATACATGCATTAACTGACTAAACTCACAATTAGTTCCTCAAACTGTTTGGAAATAATTTAACTGGACCTAAATTAGTTAACTAAGCTAACTAATTACAACTCATCCTTATCTCCTTATTAAGGGATAACTTCGTCAATCAAAGGGATAATTGTTGCATGACTTCACAAAGACTTCATGTTTAAATTTCACCAGCTAATTAACTCAAGATGAATTAATTAATTATTTTTCAAGCAACTGGTAAGACTAAATTCGAATTTTAATTCAAGGACAAATTTAAAATTGGAATATACTGGATTCTATTTTTATCATTTCTTGTTGCTATTTTTAACAAAAAATATGGTAGCCATAACACACCAGTGTAGAGATCCTGCAACCATTGCAACCACTATAACATTGAGGGTCATATAGAGGATAAGTTCTTGAAGTTGCATCCAAAGCTTAAATCAAAGAAAGATAATAAGAAGAATAATCTCATGGACACAAATTCCAGAAACTAGGTTGAAATTATCTAAGAAAAGGATGAGAAGATCGTTTATACATCAATGCAGAAGAAGGTGAATTTGATTATCCTTTAGCAACAAGAAGAGAATGGAAAGACGAAGATCTTCCATAAAAACATATAAGTTAAGAATAAAAAGATGGATCATATGAAAATATCATTGCAGCAAAGCTGGTTGAAAAATTGGGATTGGAAATTCATGATCATCTAAGCCCATATCCATTAGGATGGGTAAACAAAGATGCAAAGATAAAGGTAACAAAATAGTGAAAAATTAGATTTGTTATTAGTGTTGATTTTATTGATGAAGTATAACTAGATGTAGTTCCCCTTGATGTATGTAGAGTGATATTTGGAAGCCCTTACATGCACATGTGAGATGTAATCCTCATGTGTAGAGCCAATTAGTAAGAACTCATCAAGGATACAAAATTGTTCACCATCAATAGACACAAAGGAAAGTAAAATGTTTCATTGGTAAGTTCCAACTAAACCAAGAAACCAATTAGTTCTAGCAAGACACATGCTTTATTGTTTTTAATAGAAACTAAATTTGTAGAAGAGTCAGAGAGAGCAAAGGAATCCCTAGTTGGGTGTACTAATAAACATAAACAATAATTGGAAGAGTCACTATAGTAATACTAGGATGTGTTCCAGGAGCCTAAAGGGCTACCACCCAAGAGGGAAGTGGATCACAAGATTCAACTATTTAACATTGGGCTGCATAGGAAGTATGTTTTAGAATTAAAGGAGGTGAAGAAATGATTTTAGCATCTATTGGAATAGGGTGTCATTTGACCGAGTACACCATCATGTGGGTCACCCATCATCATTGTGCAAAAAAAATATGCGACTTGTTGAATGTGTATAAATTACAGGGCATTGAAAAAATTGCGCTCAAGAACATGTGCCCTCTACTAAGAATAAATGATCTATTGAATTAATTGAAATAAGTGAGATAGTTCATCAAGTTTGACTTGGAGTTTGGATACCACTAGGTTTGAGTTAGAGAACAATATACTTGGAAGACCACCTTCCAAACCAAGAAAGGGTTTTATGTGGTTAATCAGGCCATTCGCCCTATGAAATGCACTAGCTATTGAAAATGCAACAAGATGATGGAGCTTAGTGAAAAGAAGTCGCCTTCACTAAGTGGGCCCGCATGTTATTTTTGGCACAAAGTCTATTTTTAGACTATGTCTATTTTTAGACATATGGATCATGGTCTATGAGTTGCAAGATGCTATTTATGGATGATTGGTCATGTTGGTAAAAATATATGGACCTCT
>APFE030127879.1:98093-117837 GCA_000404065.3 Pinus taeda | reverse complement strand
AGTCTATTTTTAGACTGTCAGTCAAAAAATAGAACAATCGAATATTATTAGCTCTTAATAATATTTGGACTATAAACATTATCTTATCCTCTTGCAGCACTTCAGTTTGAGCTACGCATGTGGCACATGCAATTTCCAGAAGGAAATACGCTTTTCCTATGGGTTAGTTGAGCTATTGCATGATGGACTTCAGTTAGAACTCAAGTGATTGAGTTTGGTGGGGTTGATTGAGGAGTTGATGGAGTTGTGTTCAATTTGACTTAGTTGAACTAGTTGTATTTAGTCTAACTAACAAATATACTAGTGATGAGTGGTGTGAATTAATTATTAATTAATTCACTAATTATTAACTCATAAATCAACTAAAGAATACATCAGTTAACTCAGTGCATGGACAGTTCAGTGGAGACAAGTGTTAGAGGTGAGTGAAAGGGCAAGACAGCTGTTAGTTGTCACTATAGTTGTGCATGAGATTTGCACAATCAGTGGATAGAGATTGCCAATGAGGATTGCGTAGTGCAACACAAGGGAAATACGAGTTTGGATCAGCCATTCTCATCTATTCTCATGCAGGATTGCGCAGTGGAGGCAGGCAATTAGCGGAGGAGATTTGAACCTATGATTGATTCAAATCTGAGCTAGTTTGTGTGTAACAAGTGGAGATAGTACTGAGTACTTGCAAGAAGTATTGTACTATGTATTGTTACATGTTCTCAATCAATATAATATACAGATAGTTGGGGGTTTTCAGTTGTATGCTTTCCCCGTGATATACTGTGTTGATATGTGCGCTTGATGTTTCAATGTGCACATGCGATTGTTTCTTAATTCCACAAATTGATGATCAACGTAGAGGAGGTTATGTATTATGCATGATTCCGCAAATAATGTATAATCAGGATAATCTCTATGAATAAGTGTCATATTATTCAAAATTTCTACACTAGCTACATTTGTGAGGTTAATGAATGATAAATTGTGCCTTTTATAGATTAATTATTATTATTTATGAGATCTAGTATTTCAACAATAATGTTACAATTCTCAGAGCTACTATCTTTAATTTTTCAATACGAGATTCATACAAACTTAAGAGGTGAAAGTTTTGTATGCACAGTAAGCTAAGTTCCACTCAACCTGCTCTGAGGTAGTGGATCAAATCAAGGTGTACAAACACCATTTTGCAACAAGGAAAAATGTTACATAAAAGGAAATCCAAATTTATTTGCAAGGAATGTAAATGTTGAATAAAAGGAAATTCTAATCTACTTACAAGAAACATAAATGTTTCATAGAAGGAAATTGTAATCTACTTGCAAGAAATGAAATTCTTGAAATGGAAACCCTAACTTATTACATAAAATGGATGACATAGAAATAAACCTAGTATAGATGCATAAAATAAATAACTTGAAACCAATCCTAAACTACTGTATTCAAATGAGATTATATCTTAATGAAAAAATTCAATAACTACTTCAGGAAGTAGCAATGTAAACTATCCCTATGCTTTTAAATTCATGAACTCAATAACTAACCCTAATTGTAGAAATAAATTGCAGTGGTGAAAAGGAAAGTTCTAAGTAGTCTCTGGTCTTCCTCAAGCTTGGTTCCAAGGCCTAGAAGACATTATGAAAGGCTAAGAGGAAAAAAATAATCTTAAAGGAAAATCTTGGTCAAGTTTTTAGGGGTTATACGCTATGTTACAGGATGTTATAGGATTGCTACATGATGTTACATGATTGCCTTATATTTCTTTAGGATTGAATCTAATAGCATTCCAAGAGCTTAGAAGGTGATTTTCAGGTGAATAATGGTAGGATAAGGTGGGAGAAGGGTATGTGAGTCCTTGCAAGGCTTAGTAATCCTCAGGATCCCATCTTGCACAAGGAGGGAATGCAAATAGTGACCTTCAGCAAATTTCTCCTGAATTTTCTGTATGTGAACCACTTGAAGAAGTTCATAAGAATCCAAGGAGGGTGTTGATGGTAGGGTTACAAATGAAAATAACAATGATATGCACTACAAACCAATACTATTAATTGCACACCAAGAAGGTTACTCAACTTGTAAAACATATAAAGAATGCTAACAACAATAATTGCATAAAATCAAACTAGAAAGGAAAGGATGAGTTGAATTTTATTCAAGATCTAACTACTACATCAAGAAAAAACCTATATTTTTATGCTTTCGAATACAAAGTATACAATCACACTTTCCAAGAGAGATGATTGATAGATCTACAGAAGAAACTTTTCTCATACAGAAAGCTTGTAAGAAAGGAACTACTTCTTAAATGAGTATAGAAAAGAAAGATGCATAACAAAAATGTATAAGGGAGAGAGAATAGAGTGCTAGGGTACCCAAAGGAACTCTACTCTATGAAACACACTTAAACTATAGGAAAAAAATACTTTCCATTGATCTCAAAAAGTGTTTAAATACTTGATACAGAAACTAAAATAATAAGCAACAGGCTCCTAGCTCTAGCAATCACTATGCTCCTCTATAAAGTCAAATCCTTTTGAGCTCTTAGGCTCCTTTATTTATACAAAATGAGTGAGGGGGAAGCCTCCTTGGAGGGAGAGTTGCATCCCTCCAAAATCCCTATAAAAGTGGATCTAGAGTTCTAAGATCCTCACAACCACTAAGTGTAGTAACTGCCCAATAGCAAGCCGAGTTGTTTGGTGAGTTAATGCAAGGAACAAGCCTCCTACATTTCCTCCAATTGGTATCCAATGTACTTTTTCAAAACTAATAATATTTTTCCTACACATTAATCATCTTATACTATAGCCCACGGGGCTTTGGATTGACGGTGAATGGGTTCGCTGTTAAGGCACTCCTTGCGATAGGTCACCAGTTCAAATCCCCCGTGGGTACTTAGGTTAGTCTTAACGTAGAAAAAAAAAATCGTATTATACTATAGGGTATGATAAATATTCCCTAGTCTCCATAATAAACACATTATAGTCTAAAAAGGTATCATCAAATGCAAAGAGAGAGGTAAATTCATGTTGAAGGATGGCTAGATGGGCCTTGATTTATACATATTTAGGAGGCCCATCAATTGTCTATTTAGATGATTTATTATTCTATAGTTCTATGTTGGAGGAGCATGTATCACAGTTTACTTGGGTGATGGATACATTAAAGTAGCATGAACTGCTAGCAAATTTCAAGAAGTGTGAGTTTGCACAACAATATTTAGTGTATCTAGGGTATGTGATAGGTGGAGGATAGCTAAATATAGATCATGCCAAGATGGAGGCCATCATGAGATTTCTAGTGCCTACTAATGTTTCTCAGGTTAGGAATTTTGTTGGGGCAGCACAGTACTTGAGGAAATTCATAGCCTCGTGTTTAGAGGTAGTAGCACCACACCACTCCATAATGACAAGTAGCAAGAGTTTCTAGTGGGGAAAGTGTTATATGGAATTTATATATACAGATAAACACATTTTCCCGAAGTGGGTAGTTACACATAGAACAATAGAAAGAAAGTAGTTTAACCTTTTCCTATAGTAGATAGGTGAGATGAAGGAACTTACTTGTGATCTTTCGTTTCCTTGATCCCCTTTGAATTGCTCCAGTTGCTCCCACTCTAACTGAATTCGCTCAATTGGTACCTGTCAATAGAAACAAAAGATGACAAAGATCAAAGTACATGATCTATCTACTATAAGCCAATGGAATCGAAAAAATTGAAACATATGTGCATCATAGATATGAACAAGAATACAGGAAAAAGAAAAACAACTTTATTGATGTAAAAGGAAGAGTTACACCCAAAGTGGTTTCATCCCATGTCATTCATCCAGCTTCAGTCCAAACCCTCGTCACACCAAAATTTCATCAATATAATAGCATAAAATTACTTGACATGAACTCAAATCTCAAACCAATAGTATTTCTCTACAATCTTCAAATTCCAACATCCTTGATCACTATGATGAGTGGTCAATTTATAGTAAAATATACGTGGTTATGTCATAAATTGGGAATTGAATGGCTTTCCAAAATTGGAAATAGTTTCCATGGCAAAAGGGATGAGAGGATAAAGGGGTAATTGATCCATAGCCTATCCAAATTTAACCTCATAGGATGAGATAAGAGTTGGGCATCCTTCTAGAATGCTCTAGAATAAGAGAATATTCCTAGAATCCTATGTCAATTTCGCTCATTCTTGCCCAATGTAGGTTAAAGAGGGCCTAAGTGCATTGCAGTGTAGGCTTGAATGGGCCTACCTACTCTACAACACAGTTACCCCTGACCAAGGCTGCATTAGTGTCCCAAGGAGGCATTTCAGCAGGGTTTCAAGCTAGGAAACTTTGATGGATGGAAGCATTCAATTTGATGACTTGTCTAGGGCATGTAATAACTAAATTAGGGTTTGATGAGCCTTAATTGTACTAATTTGAATGTTGGGAGTGCTATGCCCAAATAGACCTGTAACAGTTTCCCCCTAAAGCATGAAGTCGAAAATGATAATGTTGAGTGATATGCTTTATGATGTGATGAGGAGGATCTAAAGCGGACGACGACCTGCATCGATTACAATACATAGCACCATGATATTTTGAATTTTCCATGAATTGATGAGGGAAGGCATACCCATACTCAGCATATAAACATTTCATTACATGTACATAAATCAGTAGTCATCTACAGATATAGACCCATGATAGGATAACCATCTATGTAAAGCCATCATACAGATGATTTAGTACTCTCTTAACTTCGTAGCCCGAATGGATGAAACTAGATCTGAGGTCTTCTATCTCATCCAATCATTTTCTCAAGTATTAGTCTAATCATGTGAAAATGTGATCTGAGGTCGAACATGGCAAGACACCGTCTAATTACCAGCCAATGATGTAAGCTAGTAACAAATGCGAGAGAGATCACCGATAATGATAATGATTCTCAAGGTGCTACAGTACATTCTGAATGGTGTGAATATATGTTCTGATGTCAAACACCATACAAAGTCTCTCGGTCGAAGGCTTGTGATGTCAACTTGTCACCGGAAGCAAGAAACTTGTCATTGATGTATGTAAGCCTCAAGGTACTGGAAGGGTGTTTCTAATTCAACTTCTTAGATAATGTACTGATGTCGACAACAAGCAACTCATCACAAGAGGGCCTTGATGTTTCCCCCATCAATGACATGAAATTAGTATAATGATTTTGGAGACAAAATGTGACTGAAAACACAATTTTCAAGAATGGCAGTCATGAAAATGAAGGTTTATGAGTATTAAAAGGGATGGAGTTTACTGAGTGACTTCTCTTGAACATGTCAACGACACTAAATGAATTGGCAGCATTGACCCAAAACCAAATTGATGGATGGTGTGATAGACCATAGGTATGATAACCGTCAAGCAGATAACCCAACCCAAATAGTAACAAAGATGAAGTGAAAGTGTCATGTTCAAGAGTGACTTTCTACCATAAAGTGATTTATCCCTTTTCCCATTTTCCCCAATCATTGCTGACCAATACCTCTTTATTTTTTTAAGTAAGCTTGAGGAGGATAACATATGCTTGTAGTATAATTCCACCCTTTAGGTGAATCCATCTCTATGTGATGTTTTAACGAGCCTAGTGAAGGTGAAATTTGGTCTTGTCGTGATGGATAACTTTGTTGCTATTTGATGTTTGAACAAATTTAACAACAATGAGAACTCGGTCCTTTTCATGTTTAGAGAGTTTGAAAAGGGATAAAAAGAAAACTCTACAAGTTCTTTTTTGTAAATTTGTCTCTCAAGTCCAAAAAAGTGCAAAATAATACAAGAGAGAACCTATTGACCATGTTTGATCAAATTATTCCTTTTTTGTAAGTAATCTATCTCAATATAGAAAAGGATTAAACTTATACTAATTAGATGTCGTTTCCAATCCATTTATGAGCTAAAAAAGACAAGTGCTCGGCAATCTTTTCATATTTAAAGAGTCGAAAAAGAACTTGAAAGTAGACCCCCTGTTTTTATTTTCCTTTAAAGAGTCAAAAAGGAAAATACTCAGCGATCCTTTCATTTTACGAGTTAGAAAAGAGCATAAAGGCAACTTGTCCTAGAGGAATGAGTGGTATAAATTGTATCAACTAGTTCCGAAAATGGTGGAACTGCTCAAAACATGTTGATTTATGTGAAGAGGTTGGCTAATAAGACCACTCATTGCAACTATGCCTCAAAAAGGTAAAACAACTAAGTGAAAGTGTATGATTGGCCAAGCAGATAGTGACGATGGAAGGAGAAAAAACCAAGGCTCATATGATGGAAAAGGCTGACATAATGTTAATCACGGGTGTTAAAATGGAGATGGGTTCATTTTTACACAAGCTTGAACCATAGCGAACTATGCTTGGATTCAATTTCATGTTTACACAAGATTGAAACGAAAAACTATGCTTGGATTCAGTTTCATGTTTACACAAGCTTGAAATGAAAAAAAAACTATGCTTGAGATTGGTTTACATGCCCCCAGCATGATGACTCGATTCTAGGTGCATGCCCCCCAAGATTCATTGCATTCACCTAAGTAGACTACTTGTGGCTATGAGGTGGATGGAATGAAGGTTCATTTATGAGATCAAGTGAAAGACTCAATTGGGACCTTACAAGACCTAATCAAACACTCGAATTGGAACTTTGCTCCAGGGGACCTTGTTTCATTTTTTAATGAGCTTGCCACAGGAAAAGGAACTATGTTCAGATTCCTTGTTTCATTTTTTAACGAGCTTGACATAAGTCAAGGAACTATGCTTTGGGACTTGTTTCATTTTTTGGTGAGGTTGACATAGCAAAAGAACTATACTCATATTCCTTGTTTCATTTTTTAATGAGCTTGACACAAGACAAGGAACTATGCTCATGCCCTTTGTTTCATTTTTTAATGAGGTTGACACAAGACCAGGAACTATCCTCATATTCCTTAATCATGACCCACAAGAGGTCATGACTTCCAAGAGGTTCTCATTAGATAGGACAACAATGCTCCGGAAGGGATACATAGCAAAGAATCCATTAGAGAGATCTAGTTCTAATTCCCCCAGTACATAATTCACAACATCACAGAATTGATCGTCAGTTGATGTAGGCATGGAACGGGTTGCCACATAATTGACCTATGGTGGGGAAGATGCCATTGGGACAAAAGGAACATTTAGGAAAGATGGTTGACTAGAAGCCATATTTAGACTGGGAAATGAAAGCTGGTCAATGGTGACAATTCTGCCTTCATGCGGGAAACACATCACTCAAAAGAATGTTGAAACAATAGCCCCCATGTCATAAACATAGTCATGCCCAAGAAGTAAATTGTAATTTAAATGGCCTGGGACTACCATCACATTGAGATAAACAATTTTTCCTTCCAAAGTAATAAGCAACTAATATTTCCGAAAGGAGGAAAAGGACTAGGATTCCCATCAAAAGGAATTCCTTGATCGATGGACACTGGAGTTGTTGCCATATGTCTGAACCTAAGATCAACTAAGGAGTGACGTGGAGCATGTTATCCATGGTCAATTATTTTTATTTAAAAATAACATAACAAAACAAAAGAGGGATACTCTAGGCAAAAGGATTACCAAGCAATTATGAACTGCAATATACTACCTCAGTAAACCAAGGACTTAACATACGTGCAAGCAATCTCCCTGAATTTTGTGTTCGGTGTATCACAATGTACAAGGCATCTGAATCGGTTACCTATGGATGGATAGAAACCTAATGTAGTCCTCCCATACATACTCAAAAGTACGTGGAGGCCTAATCCATGTTAGCGATGTCTAATGTGAAACCGCACAATGAGAGAATTCCTTTATACTTTTCATACTATAACACCACCCTATATACCCGAAGGTATGTGGACGAGCTACAATATACTTACATACATGGAATGAGGTATTACACTCGGAATGTATCACAAACAACTAGTGATAGCTTCTATGTTTAATGACGTCGGAACACGTCTCTAGCCTAGACCTCTAAATGTTATGTGTTAAGTTACAATGCTCCATTAGGTTAATTAAAATAAATTTTAGTTGATCTTGTTTAAAAGTTTTCCTTTCAGATTCATTGCGTGATGTTTTTGAAACTCCTAGAATGCAACTATGATGAGAAACATTCTTTTCATTTGATTTGAACAATGAAAATTGTAACTAAAAGGGATAGAGCAACCAAAACTTTAAAGAAAGAGCATATAGCACATCAAATGAAACTTTCCCTGTATTATTCCTACAAGCACACACAAACTTCTAAATGCATTATGCATGTTTTTCTTTTCATTTCCTTTAATTTTTAGATGAACAGAAGGAAACTAAATGCACAAACGATAAATCAATACTTTTCGCAAGAAACGAATACTTTACGACAGTTTCTTTTTCGAAGAAATGAAGACTTTATGACACTTCTTTTTCAGAAAATACTAATCGATTGTAAGCCAACTTTGACAATGAATTAATAATGAGAAATAAATCACTTAAGAAACACTAAACAATCAATGCCAAAGTAGGGCTAGGAGAAGAAATACAAATTTATTTCATAACCATAGAACATTTATCTTTTAGCAAACAACATTAGAAGCAAATCTAGAAAAAACCAAGCCAAATATGGGTTTTTTAGCTTAACAGGGATCAGGGTAGCCCTGAGTGGGAGAGAGTGTGCTGCAGTGCATTTTCTCTAAGATAAGGCTACTCTGCAACGCATTGTGTCAAGACCAGCACTATGTTGGTGCCAGAGAGTCCAATCAGGAGACATTCAAGCACACTTTTTTGATGAAAAACACCTCAAAATGATTGAAAAGGGACCAATGAAGTCAAGTAAAGTCTACTAGGATGTGATATGATGAGGATAAACTACCAGGAAAAACAATCGTTCCCCAGTGGAGTCACCAATTTGTTATATGGAATTTGTATGTACGGATAAACACATTTTCCTTAACTGGGTAGTTACACTTAGAACAACAGAAAGAAAGTAGTCTAACATTTTCCTATAGTAGATAGATGAGAAAAAGGAACTTACTTGTGATCTTTTTCTTCCTTGATCCCCTTTGAATTGCTCTCATTTCTCCCACTCAAATGGAATCCGCTCTATGGGTACCTGTCAAAAGAAACAAAAGACGATAACGATCAAAGTACATGATCTATCTACTATAAAACAATGGAATCAAAAAAGATGAAACATATATGCATCATAGATATGAACAAGAATATGGGAAAATGAACAAACAACTTTATTGAGGTATAAGGAAGAGTTACACCCAAAGCGGTTCGATCCCATGTCACTCATCTAGCTCCAGTCCAAACCCTCATCACACCAAAAGCACATAAATCTAGCAGCATAACATTACTTGACATGAACTCAAATCTCAAACCAACAATATTTCTCTGCAATATTCAAATTCTAGCCTCCTTGATCACTATGATGAGTGGTCAATTTATAGGGAAATGTAGGAGGTTATGTCATAAAGTGGGCATTGAATGGCTTTCCAAAATTGGAGTTAGTTTCCATGGAGAAAGGGATGAGAGGATATAGGGGTAATTGATCCATAGCCTATCCAAATTCAACCTCATAGGATGAGATAAGAGTTGGGCATCCTTTTAGAATGCTCTAGAATAAGAGAATATTCCCAGAATCCTATGTCAATTTCGCTCATTATCACCCAGCGTAGGTTAAAGAGGGCGTAAGTGCACTGCAATGTAGGCCTAAATGGGCCTACCTACTCTGCAGTGTAATTACCCCTGACCAAGGCTTCCCTAGTGTCCCAAGGAGGCATTTTAGTAGGGTTTCAAGCTAGTAAACTTTGATGGATGGAAGCATTCAATTTGATGACTTGTCTAGGGCATGTAACAACTAAATTAGGGTTTAATGAGCCCTAATTGTACTGATATGAATGTCAGTAGTGATGTACCCAAATAGACCTGTAACATAAAGGATCAACAAATTTCATTTGAGGAGCTAAATAATAATTGTAGTCGAGCACCAATTTTGGCATTATCAAACTTGTAGAAGCCCTTTGAAGTGGAGACAAATGCGAGTGGGTATGTTATGGGAATGGTATTGATGTAGGGAGGAAGGCTTGTATGCTACCATTATGAAGTATTTCATGGGGTAGTTCCTAACTACCCTACCTATAACAAGGAGCTCAATTCCTTGGTGCAAGCTATGAAGAAGTGGAAACACTATATGATGGAAAAGAAGATAATGATACTCACAAATCACTGGCCACCACAATAATCGTAAGCCCAAAGTAAGCTACAACACACTAGGAATTACAAGTGGATGGGGTTTCTATAACAGTTTCATTTAGTGATCAAGTACAAAAGGGGAAGCATAAACAAGTTGGTCGACATGCTTTCGAAGCCACCCACACCAAATATAACATCCTTGATAACTCTGATGCACATGGAGTCGTTCACTCATGATGCATATAAAGAGGCATATTTAGATGATGAGGAATTGAAGGTGGTGTTTTTGCAATTGTAGAACTATATTCATGAGCATGATTGTGAAAACACAGTTAAATACCATCTCTAGGATGGGTTACTCTACAAGCTAGATAAATTATGTGTTCCTAAAGGTAAGAAATTGCAATCGATTAAAGAGCCTCACACCTCTAAGGTTGCAAGGAATTTTGGTGTAGAGAAGATAGTCACAACTTGCCTAGTAACAGGAAACAATGTCTATATCATCCCTTACCTATACCCACTTATCCTTGGGAAATCATTTCAATGTACTTTGTGGGAGGTTTACCAAAAGCTATGAAGGGACATCGCTACCTATTCATGGTAGTTGACAGGTTTAACAAGATGTGTGTTCTAATGCCTTGTAAAAGGAATTAGAGGAAATTTTAGCCTAAAAGTGGCCTCCTAAGGAAAAAAATAAAATAAGAGTTATAAATTTTGGAGGCAAAATAAGAAATCTACTTTTTACTTTTATTTTTCACTTATTTCCTTATAGGATTACTCAAATTTCATGTGTATACACTCAAAGGATGCGGAATTAAATTGCACACTCAACAAGAACCCATCATGGATACTTTTGAGAAGACCCACATTGATAAAAAAATGAGCATACATTAAAAAATGTGGTCAACACACTTTTTAATATATCTTCGATTTTTATCAATGTGGGTCTTGTCAAAAGTGTGCATGATTGGCACTCATTGGATGCAAAATTTAATTATGCATCCAATGAATGTCTACACTTGAAATTTTAGTAAACCTATAAGGAGATAAACCAAAATTACAATCAAAAGAAGCAGCTTTTCTTCTTTTGCCTCCAAAATGTTTACACGTACCTCTTTTAAATTTAAAGTATTTTGATTTGTTTATATATTATGACATGGTAATTACGTGAAAAATTTATGGGCACTTTTAGGCTAAAATTTCCTCTAATAATCACTAGTGGGCAAGAAGTAAAAAACTTTTCCTTTGGACTAGTCTAGGTGCACTTTGGGATATCAATGAGCTTTGTTTCAAATGTGGACACAATATTTCTTAGTGCATTTTGGACTACATCGTGGGAGAATATGGCAGTGAAGTTAAAGAGATACAACATTCCATCCACAAATGGATGGGTAGAAAAAAGTAGTCAACAAGACTTTGGCATAGCTTTTGAGGGGTTATAATCAAAATCATATGAAGACCTAAGATGAAAAGATGGTATATATTCAACACTCTTATAATAGAGAAATCCACACTTATGCTATTAAGTCCCCATTTGAAACATGTTTTGGATATTTGGCACCTTTACATTTGGATATCACATGTCGGAAGCAAGGAACAATGAGGGAGGATCTTAAAGGGGTTGCCTTAAGGGAAGAAATATTTGTAGAAAATAATAGGAAAATCCATATACTCATAAAAGAGACATTGCAAAAATCACAAGAAAAATACAAGGTCAGGCATGATCAATACTTCTTCTAGAGTTGTTCAAGGTGGAAGATAGAATATGGTTACAGTTAAACGAGGAGAGACTATAGGGTACTAGTAATATTATAAAGGCTTTGTGGTATGGTCCCTATGAGATACCAGAAAATGTGGGAGATAATGCCTATAAATTAAGTCTATCCTTGTACAAGCACATTTATTCAGTTGTGGATGTAGCGAATTTGAAACTCTATGAGCCTTCCATGTTAGATAAAGAAGAGGAACAAGTCCTACATTCTATAGAGGATTTGGCACCAGATGCTCAGGTGAAGTTGATAGAGGACATAGTTTTGTAGAAGAGGTTTAAAAGTCAAAGATAGGGGTAGCATGACCTTTAGCAGATTGAGTTGAAAGGATAACTTCCATGGAATGCTAAAAGATACACCTCGGAGAAGGTGGAGGAAAAATTTCCTCACCCCATTCAGTAGAGTATTTTGGGGACCAAAAGCCTCCCAGAATAGGGAGGTGTGATCCATATTGGATCACTATATTATCTTTCATCCATATTGATGCTTTTAGAGTGGATAAAGTGGAAGAATCAGTGCATAGGACCATTTTTACCAGCAGTCCTAGTTTGGAAAATTTAGGATAGAAGACTTTAGGAGCCATTTTGAGCCCCTAAATGAAAATTTTTTTTGGTCATGACCTTAACATGGAAATATATTCCAAAATATACACATTGATACCTTTCCAACAATAGAATAATTTCCTCAATCAGAGCTTGTATGTTATGCCTCCTAAAATTTGACCTATCAAAATTGACCACCATAATTACAAAGGATGTCATGTTAGCCTCTGTTATTAGAGGAAAATGGGTTATCCACATGATCATGATGAAGAATACTGTAGAAGAGTTAATACCAGAACTCTATTTAAGGGTTGAAGGAGTCAAACCAAGCTATATCCTAACCAGACCATTAGGAGGAAAAGTGGTTCCATTTTTTTCGAGTGCATCTCTCCATAGAAAAGTGGGCCACAAGCTTATTATAGGAAGAGAGAACACATAAAGGATTTGTGGATTGTAGTAGCCCATGAGCCACAAGCCTTAGTTCTTTTAACTCACATCCATTTTCTATTCATAGAAAGAGAGAAAATTGGCCTCACCTTCCAGCTAGGTTTTCTCCTGAAAGGGTTTCCTAAATTATATCTTGTGTCAACAATGGTTTGTGAGTTTTTATTTTGTTGTTTTACATTTTCCACATAATTATAATTTTCATGCATACACACTGAAGAGTAATTTACCGATCCAAACATCTAAAGAGACTAATAAACCCTCATAGTGTGGATTTCATATTTTTAAGTATAATTTTATTACATCCGTTGTGATGAGTTGTCCAATGGAATATATGTGGTATTTTATGGATCATAGGATCAAATTCAGTGACCTCTACTTGGATGGGATTCTTTCTTCCAAAAAGAGGGCATCTTGGGTGAGGAGGAATGACCAATTTTATTTCAGTTTTTGGAAACATTTTGTCCATGAAAGGCAACTTTCATTGCATGCGGTTTAGGGAGAGTAACATGTCATCTCTAGTAGCATTTTAGTCCATGATTTCCCTACCAAGAAGAAGTTTTATATGATAGTATATGTCCATTATGTACATGTACTAGATATATCTACATTGAGAGTGGCTGATATTAGGTACCCATTCTGCCACATCAACTAACACTTCAAAATCAGTGAGCATGTGCCATTTATTAGCTAATTATTATTCCACCTAGGTAAGTTCATCTTGTATTAGTTGCAGGTTTATTTCCCAATACCTAGCTATAGATATTTTAGCTCATATTTGGGCCTAGTTTCATCCATGATCCTGATAATAAGATGTATCATGATGGACCAATGCTTATTAACATGGCATGGGTTCCTTCTCAAGTTGAGAGAGTGAAACTACAAGTTGAACTGGAGTGAGAGGTCCAAGGACAAGAATTAGGTGGTACCTGAGGAAAGGAGATATTATGACAAACAAATAGGAATAGGAGGTGGGAAACCCCTCTATGACAATGATTTCCTGGGGTAGAAATTGGCACACATTTCCTTAGTGAGGTGAGAGCATGACCCTAGAAATAGAATAGCCACACAAAACACCCAAGAATGAAACCAAAGAGTGAAATGAAAAGTAAACTGGGGGATGAACCATAAACGCGAGAGGAAATTCGAGAGATTGGTGCTGCAAAATTGTTGATGTGATGGGAAAAGATAAAAAGGAACAACTTGGCTTAAGTGGTTATTTCCTTTCACACTTAAGCATCCTTGGTGGAGGGGCTAACAAAGAGTAGGTGAGGCATTAAGGATCTGTGGACAAGGACAAACATAGCCAACCTATGAGTGTTAGTTCACCATTTGTGAGGAGGGAATCCTAACATTCCTCTCATTTGTTGGCCATACCACCATAATCCTAAAACTTTGCATCATGGAGTGGAAATCAAAAAGTTTATGATGAGTCGAGTCTCGAATTCCAAGCCAAGGGAGAAAAGCATTCCAAAGCCTTACCATGAGCCAAGGAAAAATGAAGGCTTGAAATTTGGTCCCCAATATAAATGTTGAAGCAATTCCTGGAAGGATAAATCCATTAATCCATCTTAACATCATGACCTATGGCTTGAGAAAGCAAAGCTATATAATGGTTGCTTGAACAATTGAGTGTAATATAGGTTGTATGATGGAGCAGGTTGGTAAATGTGACCATGTTTATTGAATGTAGTGATGACTTAAACATATTTCATGGCTAATAAAACTCTTAGGGTATATTCTACCATGTCCATTGAGCATGTGTTTGAGAGGGGTGGTGTAATCCCAATCCCACCACTTTGCTTAAGAGACACCCCACCCCATCTCGGGAACTTCTTCATTATTTAAGTTACTTATGAAGGATATTGATTTTTAATGGAATGATAAATGTCGAACTATTGAATAAAAATATTGTTAAGCTTCAATATCAAGAGTACTTTATTAATATTTACCCTTTCATATACCTACTAATTCTTATGACACAATTATCATAATAGCATTAGGGAGAAAAGAAAATAATCAATCTTATGATACTTACTTTATTAGATTTTTTTGTCCTTTTGAACTATACTATACTATAATAGAAAATGAATTTCTTATTGAGTACATGCTATAAATAAATTTAGACAATATATTTCTAGATATGAAATTTTCATTCATGATGACCATTATGCTATTAGTTATCTCATGAATAAATCAATCATGAGCGATATAATTATTAGGTGGCTTTTGTTGTTATAGAAATTCAATACACTATTTTAGATAATCTTGGTAAGGGAAATTTGGTTACATATTTTGTTCTAGAATCAATAATTAAGGTGTTGTTTTCCTGTAAATGATACCTTTTCTAACAATTATTTATTTGCAATATATAACAATTATCTTTGGTTTGAATATATTCCCAACCACATGGCCACAAGAAAATTATACACATTGTATGCATAAGAGAAGACTTTTTTTTTTTCAAGTCTAGTGCCACATATTCATGGATAAAAGGAGATCTCTTCAAGATAGGTATAGATTTGATCATCCAAGGATGTGTCCAAGAAGATGAGATATTTGATATTCTTAAAGCATGCCATGATGAATAATGTGGAAGACAATTTATTGAAAAAATAACTACTTATAAAGTCCTTTCTTTAGGATATTATTGGCCAACTCCTTTTAGAGTTGTCAATAAGTATGTTAGAAGTTGTGATAGTTTTTAGAGAAAGGGCCAACGAAATCTAGTATATGATATCTCTCTTCAACCATCGATCCATATTGATTTTGTTGGTCCCAAAAACTCACCATCAAAGAAGGAATATATTTTGGTATGTATGAAGTATACCATTAAGTGGGTAGAAGCCAAAGCTCTTCGTCAAGCAACCAAGCAAATAGATGTATATTTTCACTTTAAGGATTATTTTTTATTCAATGTTCCAAGGGAGATTGTTATAGATAAAGGACCATAATTCACATTAAAATTGATTAAATATATTCATCAACAATACTATATTAGACACCACAAATCCTCTCCATATCATCCACAAGACAATGGGAAACTGGAATCTACAAATAAAGTCCTGAAGAATATTTCTCCCAAGATAATACAACTACAAAAGAAAGATTAAGTACATAAAATTCCATAGGTACTCTGGGCATACGAGATAACATGTAGGAACCCCACTAAATTCACACCTTATGAATTTGTATGGTAAGCAAGTAATCTTTCCAATTGAATTTCAAATTAAAACTTTAAGAACTATGATGCAAATATTAGCAGATCTTACAATAGCTCGGAGACGCCAATTAGACCAAGTCAACGAACTCAATGAAATATGCAAGGAATCTCTTCAATGCACTACTCTTATCCAACAACAAAGGGAAAATTTGTTAAACATTGTGATCCTAAAATTACTTAGTTTAATATTATATTTTATTGTACTTAGACTTTTCTAAATTTAAATTTGTTAGAGTAGATAATACATCTAGAAAAGAGTCATTTGTTAGAATTGATAATTAGGAAATTGTTATAATCTTAATTTATTGTACATGGACACTTTTCATAATGAAATGATTATGTGATAAGATATCAATAACAAAATTAGTTTAGAAAAATAGTGATGATAAGTTTAATTAAGCTCTAATCTTTTCATGCAAGAGTAATATTGAGATTGTAACCTCTTACATTTTTAATGTATTTTTTTCCTTAATTTATATAATTTGTGTATATAAGAGCACATTTTTTTATCTTTGTGGCATTGTAGCTTCAGTGATGTGATTGGTGTAAGAGGAGATTCCAAGTTTAACAACCCTTTTTGTTGCACCTTGTGATTGCAAATATCCCTGTGTAAATATTGGGGACATATGTAAATTTAAGAGAAAATTTAACTAATGACTGAGTCGAATGGGAGGGAAACATATCCAAAGTTCTAAAGTGGATGGTTGCATGGTTTTTGAATTTATGGTGGACTTTTATGAGCAGGGCACACCTACCCCATTTATCTTTGTCACCTATCACCTTAACCACAGTGTTGACTGCACTTGCAGGCGCTATAGTTTTGGATTGGGAAGAAAGTATGAAGGAAAACAACCATATTAGTTCCTTCCTCAAGGATTGAGACAAGAACAATGGTCAAAGAATGAAATCTTAAAGGGGGTAGTGGTGGAAGGGGGCACGAAGAATAGAGGGGAGAGAAGAAAAAGAATAGTTTTCAATCTGTAAGAGAAATAGGAATGCACGTGAAGAGGATTTGTGATTTGTAGTCGAGTAACTGGGGAACCAAATTCAATAGAAATTGATTTATTAGAAGATAGTGAAGAATGTTGTATCAAACTAGACTATCCTTGAGTTATAGATTTTGGATTTGGAATGAATTCCCTGCATTGTGATGAGAATACATTGAATGAGGAGCTTAAACTTAAATAGTCAATGGGAGTCCCAGTGGAGTATTGAACGCTCGAGTGCTTGTTTCTATCTAATAAACCACTTAGTAGGGAAGCTAAGCCACTATGGTTCTTTCCATGAGGATGTGAAACCACATGGACTATGAGATATATGCTCTTGCAATGCTTGCCTTAAAAACAAAACTATCAAACCACCTAAATAATGGATTCATTCTCTTGGAAATGAGAAATACCCTTACTAGGCCTTGGGTGAGTCCTCATGATTGATCTAAGAGAGAGTAATTGAGTCACTATCATTCTTACCACCAAAGAGTAGTTGATAAACCACTTGGCTAGTGGTCTTCACCTCCTAGGTGTGTGACTAAGCCCTGGTGTGAATTTCCCTTATGCAAAAATCCCCTTAGACTCTTGATCTAGATTTCGGGTGGTCAGATATAAAATAGATTGTAGTGTGGTTGGCCTATGGTTGGGTGGAGAGTTGAAGTTCCTCCTTCAGTTAACTTCCATCTTTAAACACAAAAATAATTGTAAATTACTTGTGAGTCTTATATTATGGACTATGATGAATTCTTGCTATGTGTGAATGATGAAATATCCCATGTGTTTTAAATATAAATAATTGTCTGAGCTACAAATCTCATTATTATGTTTTTGATTGGAATGGTATTTTGTGAAATCATGGTTTCATTGTATGTTTTAAAGGGTAGTTTATATTATTACATTCATGATGAATGTGCAGTTGTGTATTTATGTATAGTCAGATGAATTCTAAGGGAAAGTAAATGAGTACATAGATCAAGATACCATTGCATTGGTTTCTTTGTTTGAATCAAGGGGTTGAGAACTTAGGCCTTGGGCCGCAACTTTTAGGCGTGGGAAAATTGGGCCACCCTTTATGTCCATGAAATCACTGAGTTAAATGGTTCAGGCTTTAGACCACCAAGCCTCTGAATTTCCTTTAGACTATAAGTTTTCATTCATAGACATTCCTTGGTAACTATCTCGTGTGTTATATGTGTATGTCAATGAAATTGGTGAGTGATAGAGTTTATATTCCATTTGAATATAGATGGGCTGACATTGAACAAACACTATGAGAACCATTCCCCAATAGAACTGGCTGCAACAACCACTACCCATCAACCATCAGTCATAATCAATACATGTAATGAACATGGAGGGGTAAATATAATTTCAAATGATAAGGATAAGAGTGGGGTTCAGGTGGAATTTGGAGCACCGAAACTCCACTCACTACCCACCACTCACTGCCCCTCACCTTTATTAATCTTGAATGTTGCAAGTGGAAAAATAACTTGGCAGCATGACATGGACGTGACCTAGTAGCCCCCCCTTTTTTCTCACATATTGGGGTGACTTGGAGGCCACATGAACACTACATGGCCTTACCTCCACCCACCACTCACCACACCATTCCTTTGTTAATATTGAATGTCACAGGTGAAAACATGTCTAGGTTTCATGACATGGAGGCCACATGGGAAACACATGACATTACCACCACCCACCATTTACCACCCCTCACCTTTGTTAGTCTTGAATCATATATATGGAAAAACAACTAAGTAACATGATTTGGACTCAACCGGGTGGGCCCCCTTTTTGTTGACATGATGAGGTGATGTAGAGGCCATGTGGGTGCCATGCAACTATACCACCATATGCCACTCACAACCCATCATCTTGTTTAGTCTTGAATTTCATAGGAGGAAAAATGACCAAGTGGCTTAACATGGATGTGACCTAACAAGCCCCCTTATGTGGACTTGTTCAGGTGATGTGGAGGCCATGTGGGCACCACATGGCCATATTGTTGACATGGCTCTTTTAATAGGTCAAACTTTAAACAAATTTAAATTTTGATTAGGGGCTTAGATTAAGGTAAATTTTATATCGTCCGAAAGTTTTCAATGAGCTCAACACAACAGTGGTATTAGAAGTTAATTCCAAAAACTTGAAAAACTAAGCTTTTTGCTAACTCCATTTCCATAATGAACCTTGGAAATTGGGTCAAACAATAGGTAGCACCTTCCATAGCTTGAGATAGTACAAAGTGGTGGGAGGGGGTGTTACACCAAGCAAACAATATATTGGAAAACCGCATCACATTAGATAACAATTCAATGGTATAAATGTCTATTTTTTAAAGGAAAGGGAAGTTGAAATTTTCACTTCAATTTTTGCTAAATTTGATTTCTTGATCTTTGGATGAAGTTAAAATTTTATTTACAATATTAGCAAGTAGAAAGATTTCTATTTTTTCTGTATTCAAGCTTCTGTGATCCATAATGAATTAAACAAAGTCTTTTGGTAGAAATCACATGAGAGAATTTTTTGGCGACGTGTTTCGAACCAACAAGTGTGGTTCATCATCAGGA
>APFE030127879.1:29097-82435 GCA_000404065.3 Pinus taeda | reverse complement strand
TTTGCCATTATGATACAAGTGTTGTCCTTGATGGCAAGATGACAGATTATAGTGCAGCAGATCAGTAGCAAAGAATTAATGATCAGATTACAAAGAATGAAGAAAGCTGAGTATACACGCAGGTTCACTATATACCAAGTCGCGTACAGAGGCAGGTTATACGCAGGTTCACTATGTACCAAGTCGTGTATATACGCAGGTTCGCTATATACCAAGTAGGGTATACACGCAGGTTATTCTCGCAAGTTCTCTATATACAAAAATGCGTATACACACGGGATTGTTGATCAGAAGTCGCGTATGCGTATGCACGCACTTCCATGCACGGAAAAGCGCGTATATGTTGGAAAACTTACCTTTGGTCCGTGACGGTTATTCCTTGGAATTTGAACCTATGGTTTTTGGACCATGGCATCTCGACAGACGTGTTAATCCCTAGTATTGAGTTGATGGAATTGGTTTGTTATGGTTTTGGACCATTGTATTGAGCAAGGCCTAAGGCTATAAAAGGAGAAGAAGATCATTAGGCAAACGCATCGAGAAAGTCTTGAATATCTGATGAAGGATGAGATCCAGTATGCAGGTTATGGGTTGCTTGATGCATGTGTTGTACTTGATGGCAAACCTCTCATAGAAGATCATCTCACTTATATATAACTAGATGAATCTACAGAAGAGATATCAGATGTGAATGAATGCATGGGATGCAGGACAACTCAAAGGAATCAGATGATAGTTCTAAGTATGACAAGTTAGCTTTGCCATCAAGTCCAAAGGGGGAGATTGTTGGCATTATGATACAATTGTTGTCCTTGATGGCAAGATGACAGATTATAGTGCAATAGTTCAGTAGCAAAGAATTGATGATCATATTACAAAGAATGAAGAAAGTTGAGTATACACGCAGGTTCACTATATACCAATTCGCGTACAGAGGCAAGTTATACGCAGGTTCACTATGTACCAAGTCGCGTATATACGCAGGTTCGCTATATACCAAGTAGGGTATACACGCAGGTTATACTCGCAAGTTCTCTATATACAAAAATGTGTATACATGCGGGATTGTTGATCAGAAGTCGCGTATGCGTATGCACGCACTTCCATGCACGGAAAAGCACGTATATGTTGGAAAACTTACCTTTAGTCCGTGACGGTTATTCCTTGGAATTTGAACCTATGGTTTTTGGACCATGGCATCTCGACAGACGTGTTGATCCCTAGTATTGAGTTGATGGAATTGGTTTGTTATGGTTTTGGACCATGGTATTGAGCAAGGCCTAAGACTAGGAGAAGAAGATCATTAGGCAAACGTATCGAGAAAGTCTTGAATATCTGATGAAGGATGAGATCCAGTATGCAGGTTATGGGTTGCTTGATCTAAGCAAAGGAGGGATCTCACAAGTTGATGGAGAACAAGATCTAAGGATAGATCGGGATCAAATGGTTTGAAATGAACTATCTCTATATGATTGATTGTGTTTATTCTAGATCTGTATACTGACGCATGTAATGATCTGAACTGGGTATAACTTAAGTTTGAAATCTCTGCAAGTCATGTTTGAATATTTATAGATCTATACGCGGGTTGGCTTTGGTAAAAGCGCGTATGTACGCAGGTTTGGTTTTTCCAAGTAGCGTATGCACTTTAATGCATGATTTTGATGATACAGTTGGTTCTGAATAGTGTTGCAGAGTTCAGGGTTCTGCTCTTTGTTCTGGTGACAACGTTTTGTTGACAGGGTTCAGTGATTCAGTATTGGGTGATTCAGAGATTAATAATTCTAGTGTTAATTGATTTTATTGATGGGTCCACTATGAAAATTGGATGAAACGTGGCCTTCAGATTATAGAGTTGTGCTTCAGTGTATCTAGTCTGAAAATTTATGAAACATGGTACCTGGAGGAGAGAAGATTGTAGGTCGGCGCCTACGTACTAGTATCTTAGCTAGTACAAAGAACTATGGGGGTTGTAGCTCCTTCCAGGAGAAGCTGGAGAACGAGAGAGGGTTGTAGCTCTCTGCAGGTTGCAGCCTGCTTACTGGTAAAGGACTGCACCAGTACATTGTAAAAGAAGTTTCTTATTAAAGGAAGATAGAAACAAATTGCAGCAGGTGGTTTTCACCCACATTGGGTTTCCACCTTATATCATGGTGTTCATGTGTGCTTCTTGTGTGTGATGATCTGTTCTGTTTTACTGCTTCTTTTTACTACTTATATGGTTAATAAAGTTCTGATGCATTAACTAAAGATCAACATGTATTAGATTATCTGAATCATAAATAATCTGGATGTACGCTTGTTGCTTTAGACACAGTTGCGTATACACGTGGATATACTTAACTGAAGTTGCGTATATGAATCTAAGTATGAAAATGAAAAAGTTTTACTGATCTGATAATACTGATTCACTCCCCCCTCTCAGTATTATTTCCAACAAAACATTGTTACAGTTTCCCCATTCAAGTGAGAAAATTAATTATATGTATAGTTTATACACACAATCTAATATGTTTGTTTAATTGGTCTATAACAAGCATTACATGAATACATTGACCCACAATTTAAATGGTTTATTTTAAAAGCTAGAATTGTAGAAATGCCTGTAGAATCACAAGCTCATGAAATTTACTAAATCAGAGGACAAGAATCTACTTCTACTTTCAACCAATGAAAGGAAATAGATTGATGAAAACAATATGAACAAGAAGAAGATAAATCAATGGTATGTAACACGATAAGTATCTGGGGAATGCCACTACTCAAAACCCCTACTATCTGTATTGCATTAAATCATAAATCCAATATGATAATACAATTCTTGTTCTCACAAGAACAATCTCAAAACTCAGTATGATCAATATCCCTGCTCACAACCAAGGTCAATCCAATCTCTAGCCTCTTCTATTGCTCTCCAAGCCCCTGATTCCTTTTGAAATTCCTATGGATGAATAGCCCATATTAATGGGAATCCAGTGCTTCCAAAATGATGCAATCTAATCTATGTTGGCTTCCTGATTGCATGAATGATCTATACAACTTAGTAAAGCATACAACGGATAGTACATTGTCCCTGTAATCTAGTCTCAACTGGGTCTTTCTCAGAATCGACATGAATGAGTTTCTGATGAGGGAATCTTTAGTTAACTAGAGTAACACTTGTGGATGCACTAGTGCACCAATTGACTGCTAATGCTCTATTAGTTCCACAAATAGTTAGAACTAATTTAATTGAAGATAACTCAGTAAACTAAGTTATCTAATTACAACTCACAATTAAACTCATACTGGACCTAAAACTTAGGGAGAACATATACATGACTTCCGAAAGATTTCCAACTCGAAATTCCTAATTTAACTAAGTTAACTATCACAAGTTGTTATGAGAAAAGAATTACAATTTTAATTAAAGGACAAATTAAATTGGAATTTTGGATTCTATTTTTAACATTTTTTGTTGCTATTTTCAACAAGAATTATTTGTTTAATCACAATTGAAAAATATAATTACAATGGACCAATTCAAGTTAAAAAACTAATTACATGTTAATTTCCACATAAAACCTAATACATTTTTTAAATTTCAAACACTCTAATTAATTATATATCCTTAGCTATTTTATGTGCTTATTTTAGTGCAATATATACTTTTATTGTTGGTGCTACATACAACCTAATATATATTTTTAACTTTTGTAGAAAAAGATAAGTCATAAGAACATAACGAACCATCCTTCAAATGAGTAATTTTTAAGCTATATAATTAAAAGGTAAACCACAACTAAAAAAATAATTGCAATGGTCCAAATCAAGCAAACAAACTATTTTTCTAATAAAATCAAAAATATTTTATTACTACTAATATATTGGTTTAGTGAAATACAAGTCAACTCAAAATAATGAAGGCTACAAAATACAATAATAAGTCATGATTCCTTTGGAATCTCACTTGCACCATAGCCCTTAGAATCTGAAAACATTTGTATAGAAATATTTGATAATTTCAAATGAAATAAAAAAAAAAAAAAATCACAAGTTAAAAGATATCATGAAAGCATCTTTTACAACATCTCCTTTCACATTTTCATAAGAATAAATAATTTCAAACCATATACAAGTTCACTATAAGAAAATGGTAGCTCAAACTTCATTAATCAATATTCATTTATTCGCATAATGCCTAACAATTTGCAGCAAATTATAAACTAATTTCTAAAATTCCATACAATTTGACACATATTTTGGTGGAAAATTTCCTGAACTCTCTTCTCCCTTAGATGACCCCTTTGAATTTTCTTTGGCTTCATAGTCCATGATTTCTAAAAATAAAATTAAGAAACTATTACCAATTTTTCTAATATTAAAAAAAATATGAATTATAAATACTATCATTGCTTCATTATTATATTTATAATAAAATAAACAAGAATAATAAAAATGCTACAGGGCAAAATAAATCTAGCACGCGCTAGATTTCATTCTTGTACGAATAAAACGACATTGTAGGTAAAAAAAATCTAGTGTGCACTAGATTTGTTTTCAGAGATCTAGTGCGTACTAGATTTGTTTTATCTTACAATGCATGTGTTCGTGTTAGATTCGTTTTACCTTGCCATGCTCGTGTTTATGCTAGAAGTAAATCTAGTGCGTGTTAGATTTGTTTTGCTTGGAAATATTGGTGTTTTTACTAGAAACAAATCTAGTGCGCGATATATATGTTATACCTTGTAATGCTTTTGTTTATACTAAAAACAAATCCACTGTGTGCTATATTTTTTTTACCCTGTAATGCTTGTGTTTGCACTTTGTCTTAGCCTACAATGAATTTTTGGTTTGTTACACTAGATTTTCTTTACCTTACAATACTTTTTTTTGTGTTAGAAACAAATCTTGTAGGCACTAGATTTGTTTTACCCTGCATTTCTTGTGTTTTTGTTAGAAACAAATACAGAGTGCGCTACAATTGTTTTACCAGGCAATGTTGCTAAAAAAAATCTAACGTGCTAGATTTGTGTTTACCCTACAATGTTTTTTTTGTTTGCCTTATAATAGATTTGTTTTACCCTACAATGCATGGGTTTATGCTAGAAGGAAATCTAGCATGAGCTAGATTTATTTTGTTTGACCTTGCCATGCTTGTGTTTGTGCTAGAAAAAAATCTAGTGCGCACTAGATTTGCTTCACCCTAATTTTCTTTTTATTGTGCTAAAAAAAAATCTAGTGCGCCTAGTTTAAGTTTTAACTTTCAATTCTTGTGATTATGCTACAAACAAATCTAATGTGCACTAGATTTGTTTTATCTTGTAATTCTTGTTTTTGTGCTAAAAAAAAATCTAATGCATTCTAGATCTGTATTACACATATTCCAAGCTGAATGGTCGCAAAAATATCCTAGTGGAATATCATTTTGGTTTATTATGGCTAAGGAAATTGGCAAACGAAACAGAAAAGGCTTTGGAAAGTCGAAGTGGCATTAATTGGCATTTTATTTATGAAAATAATGGAAATTAGGAGAAAAGGAAGGTGAAATGTCACAGGTTGCATGTTAGGAGGAAATTGAAGGAAAATAATGGAAAATGAAGAAAATAGAGGTCTAAATAATAAAAAGGCTTATGAGGATCATTTGGCAAGATTTTGTACAGGCTTTTGATTAGTTCAATTTTGGATCTCTCATTTCTCTCTCTCTCTCTCTCTCATACTCTTGAACACAATTTTTTCTTAAAGCACTCTTAGAGGAGCGTGGCATGCTTAGGATTTGGATCAAGAAGGCAAAGGAAAAGTGGGAAAATGCAAGAGGACATCAGGATCAAAAACTACAACGGATTTTTCTTACAGGTACCGAGTTGCATGTATTTTTTCCTTGTGAGTTTTGGCATGCATGGCACATGCATGTGGTTTCTTGGTTATGAGTTGTCATGACAAGGAGGATTGTCTGGATTGACAATGTATTTGCTTAGCCTTTCCATTTCCTAGATAGCCATGGTGTTGTGGGTTTCTTTCCTTTTTTTCTAGTTGGTTCTCGTGTTCCTTTGACTGTGGGTTGAGTTACTAGTTCCTGGAAGCCTTGGTTGGACAAACGCTCTGGAAACCCTATAACAACTTAGGTTGAGTTACTAGTCCTAGAAGCCCTAGTTGGAAAAATTCTCTAGAAGCCCGATGACAACAATGGGTTGAGTTATTAGTGTTGGAAGCCCTGGTTGGAAACAATTCTCTAGATCCATGTATAGCTTGGGTAGAGACAAATATGGTGATGGTTAGTCATGTCTGACCATGAGGTGGAATCAATGGTTGAGGGTTGAATTGATTTGGCCTTTGGAAGCCATCGATGGTTTTGATTGATTTTTTTTATGAGATCCCACATTCATGCTTGGAATATGATATGGGGGTGACTAGCCAAAAGAAAGATTTGGTTCAACCTACTCTACGGTTGGGTGGTTCATGGAAGTACCATACCTGGTCATCTTATGTAATCATCAATAAGAGCTCCCTTTATCCTTGCTATTTTATGTGTAAATATACTTGTTTATATGTGGCTTATATGGTTGTTATATCCTTGATATTTTTATTGGTTATATGCTAGTTATGAATGAATTTTATGATAGTCAAAATGTATGACTCTCATCATGTTTTGGTTAATCACTGAATGTAGAATGAATATATGGCTTAATAGATGGTAATGCAGTTATTGTGATGAGGCATCAATTCTTCTTAGTGATTCTCAGATAAGTATGGGACCCCTTTTCTTAGATATGTTGTTTGAACTTGTAGAATGCATATTTGTGACATGTTTGACGAAATGCCTTTCATGGCTAGTAGGGGTCCAATCAATTCCTTGTTCAAGTAATTAATTTTTTATCATTTTTATGATGTTATCTTTCATTTTAGAAGTTTCATGGAGTTCTGGGTAGTGACCCGAGCCCTGACCCTAAAAAAGTGGCACAAAATTCAGAGTCGTAGGCACAAAACTACCTAGGAAAGTCCCCAGTCGTAGGTATGCCATGCTATGGGAGTGACTATAAGGTTCTAGTCATGACCATATTATGGGAGTGACTGAGAGTTTAATGCAAGGTCAGTTTGCCTTAGGGGCTAGTCACTTGGAAGGTTTGGATGGTTCCTGAGGGTTTCACAGTATGTCTGGAAGGTCTGTGTAGTGCGTTCTTGTTACACTGAAATTTGTCACCATGACTATCTGCAGTTAATATGGCTCCATTAATAGTCATATTATCCTCCTTTTCAAGCCTTATACCTCTGCTCTCCATGTCAAACTTCAAAAAAGAGAGAAAGTCATTATATAAAATCATGTTTTATCTCTGGGTAACGGCTAGGTCTCTCTACCTTGCCTGCGTGTACGCATCGCAAGCTCATTGTACCTGCGTACTTGTACGCTCTGTAAGTCAAGGGATGGGTGCGTACTCCTGTAAAGGTCAAAAGGCGCGAGTTTCATCTTAAAAAAGTTACTTGTGGTCACTTCTAGAGCTTTCTAGAAGAGTGTTTGACGTGTATTGAGCGCCTCCAGATGGTTCATGCATCCCTATGATAGAGGAACTTATCCCATCAAGAGAGGAGCTACCCCATCCAAAGAGGGAGTATCCCATTGATGTTGGAACTGAATAACTTCCTCTAGAACACTATAAATACAGGCCTTGGGCCAGAGGAGGGGAGGTTGAAAGCTGAACATTCCAAATGGTAGATGCTGCTGGAATAGGACTTCCATTGTAAACTTGTGAGGAGAGATTACCATCCTTTCTTGTTGTCATATTGGAAGTGGGTGAGCTTGTCAAAGTAGAGGAAATCTCTTGTTGGACCCTGGGAGGAGCTTGCACAACACCAAGGCTCAGGTTGTAATGGTTCCTTTTTTTTTCCCTTAATACAAATAAGTCCATTCTTCTCAATGATTTGTTGTTAATGAATTATTTCATGTACTCCTTGGTCTATATGATGAATATGCTTTGTTTTATGAAATATTCAGGTGTTATGTAATCGTTTGACTGTTAGTGTATGCAGGTCTTAAAGTGAAGGAGGAGCTCATCTGGATCAGCAATGCTGGACTGCTACAACAAGCGTTGGATTTGAGGTAGGATCGAACAACACTTGGTTTCTCATAGAATAATGTATATTTAGAGAAGGATTGCTCTTGTTTGTTTTGTTTGTCACTAGAGAGTCTTAGACTCCTAGGGAGGTTAGGTTTGTCCGCAAAAATAACTCTTTCCACATGACAAGTTGTTTGACATGATTTCATGCCACGAATTCAACAATGGTGTCCATTTCAGTAGTTGAGCTTTGCATTTTTCGGACATCTCTGAGATTGGAGGTAAATGAGGTAGTTATGCCATGTTTTTCTTCTAATTTGATGAGATGATGTTTTTGTTGTTGAGTTCCCTAATTACCATTATGTTGAGGGATACTTGTATGTCAGATATTTTGAGAAGTTATTAGCTTGTCATGCTGAAGAAAGACCCACTTGAGTGAGAGTTCTTATAGGGAGAACGTCTCATAGAGAGATATGCTACTCTTGTTGAAGGAATTTTTCCATATGAATGAGAGTTCTTGAGAAAGTCTCATGGAGAGACATGCCACTCTGGTGGAGGGTATCTATCCTTGTAATGACAAAGAACATACCATGTAGATCATCATCTTTTACAACATTTAATGAAGTATCCTCCCCACTCTTGACACCAGGGTTTGGAGACGTAACCCACACTAGGTGAACTCCATTATCAATGTGTTTGTGTTCTTGATTTGATGGTCATATTTACGTTTCATCTTCTTTACAGTATGCACATGTGGCTTTTCATACTCTTTTGAATGTAATTTTTCTAACATCACAAAAGTAAAAAGATCTTGATTTATTCCAGTAGCTAAAGCATTCCAGATCAAGTTTGGTATCATAGCAGGTCTTCTTGTTGATGTGAATTGCGAGTGGGAATGATTGAATGTGCAACAAGAAAGAAAATAGAGGACGACAAAGATATTGTATGAGGCCTTCTACAGGATGTGAAAAATGGTAGATTTAATGTATGAAGCTTATAAGTAGAAAATCACAAGAGAGTAACGGGAGAAAGAAAGAGTAAAAGATAATGCTCCATCTACCCCCTCGAGTGTACATTCATCTTCTTGATCGTCTTCTCATCATTTAGATGAGGATATCAATCAAAGCCTTCAACCCAGGGTTCGTACAAAATTGGAGGTGATAGTGTTGTATACACAAGTAAATGTGATGGGTCTGCTCTTTGTCACTACTAAGCTATCCATAGACCACTAAGGTTTTTCAAACCAAACTTCTATTGAGTTAGAAGAAGCTTGATTACCAATGAGGAAAAAGGAAAATCTACACTAGAAGAAATCTTGTTTACTACAGTAAGGAAAAAGACTGAAATCGAATGCTTAAACACACCATTCATCTAATCTAAATGCTAAGAGGATTTTCTTCAAGATAATGCTAAATTATCATATGTACAATCCTACTATCCTAGGCATGTAGTTTGGAACATCAAACATTCTACTGTTGTGCATGTAAATGAACAAAATAACTCTTTTTTCTTTCTGTCTTTTTTATGTGAAAGTGTGAAAGCTAACTTCTTTTGGTGATGTGGCAGGTTGATTAGGGATGATGGTGGATGGAAATATGGCTTGAGAGGCAAGTATGGATCCTTTTCTAGCTTCCTAGATGCTTTTTCCACAATTCAACCTCAAAACAAGCCACTACAGGTCAACCTACAAGATGTCCTAATGCATCCTACAGGATGTCCTGTATTCCTGCAGGATCCCCTGTATTCCTACAAGCTACAACCGAGAGCAAGAGGAGGGTTTTGGAAGGTGATGTAAGGCTTAGGGAAGGTGGATGGTGGATGGAATGAGGCAACAGAGTGCCTAGGGCTCCTTTAGGACTCAAAGCTAGACTTGTGAGATGGTTGGATTTGCTCAACAAGATTGGAGAAGTATTCTTGTGGAATGATGAATTCGGTGAGGGATTCAGTGATATAAAGTGATAACCATGGATGGATGAGGTTAGGATGAGGTTGCTAATCATGAAAATCTTGTATTTCTAAAACTCCTACACTGCATCAATCATTCATATTTATCCATAAATCATGTAAACAAGAAGCTTTTCAATTAACTAAGGAAAACATAATTTCATGAGCTAGATGCCTATTTCATTCATGGGAAAACTTGCAAAATAATATGAAACCTTGATGAGACCTAATGTAATACTGAATATAACAGAAATGACAATTAAATCCTATTCTTGAAAACTATTAAAATGTTGACCTAAGTAACAGAAAACCCTAAATTCCATGAGAAATCAGAATTCTATCTTTTTGGGGTTGCATAGAAGTTCTTTCCTCAAACCATGGTCCTGGAAGGGAGGATTGAGGCCAAATCCACCTACTAACATCTTTTTGACATTCCTTTATATTCCTAAGCTAATGTTGAAGCAATGCACAAATGGAAGCAAACTAATCAAATCCACAACTACTTGTAATGAAATAATGTTAAAGACACTTCAACCATTAATCTATGAAATCAACTAAGCATACAAATACAAGAAGAGGAGCCTTTGCTACTAGGTTTGGACCTAACCCAATAGCTTCAGCTCTCTGAGTCAACTCAGTGCTCATTCTCATTATCAAATCAGAAAATTACATAACAATGTCTTCCACAAGTCTTGAACTTGAAAATGCCTAGTGTTTTTACATCAAAAATTTGAATCCTAATGAGGCTCTAGGACTCCTTATTTATACAATTTAAGTCTCCTATGACTTCCTTAAATCTAGGGAGGCTCAGCTCTGAAACTCAAAATGAACTGGCTCTTTAACTGTCACTAGATCAGCTGCCTTTTGATCTTCATGACTTGGCTACTTGTGACTCCAAGCTAGTGTGATTTGATGGAGAGATATTCGAATGAGTGAGGAGTAAATGAGGAGGATCTATCTCCTGCAATATCTCCTCATTGTCTCATTCAAGTTTTAGCCCTTAATTAGCCAACATTTCCATGATTTTCTCTCAAAAACTTGCAATCAATGCACATTAGTCCACTAGGCATAATATCTCACCTTGACTCATCTCATTAAGCAAAATATAATCAAAGTATGTAAGAAATTATGAGAAGAGTTGATTTGAATAAGATCGGAGGTGTATTAAGGTCCATATAGTTACCCAATGATGAGGGTCATCAGATATCGCAGTAAGTCAAGGAAAGGTAGATCCAAGTCTAGATCGGGGATAGTGTGCTGGAAATGCAGGAAGAAAGGACACCTAACGAAAGATTGCAAGTCTCGGAAGGGAAAAGAAGGAGATGTGTAGCAAGAAAACAATCATGAAACAAATGTGATAGGTGATGTGTTGTAATATTCTTTGATTCTTTCAATAGAAAATATTATTTATGCTTGGGTGGTAGATTCAGGGGCCTCATTCCATGCCACACCTGATAGGAAACATTTTCATGATTATGTTCGAGGAGATTTTGGACAGGTTCGATTGGGTGATGATAAACCCTGTAAAATCATTGGAATGGGTACAATTTTCATAAAATAGAAGAGTGGAAATCAATGGTTGTTGAAGGAGGTAAGGCATGTTCCAGATCTGAAGAAAAATCTAATTTCAATAGAGTAGTTGCGAGGTGAAGGTTGTGTAACTAATTTTATAGATAAAATTTGGAAGGTCACTAAAGGAACCCTGATAATAGAAAAAGGAGAAAAGGTTGGTACATTGTATTTATGCAATGGTATTTCTAATTTTGTTAATGCTTTAACCTCTATAGGAGAAGATATGCCATTGTGGCATCATAGGCTCAGGCACATGAGTGAGAAGGGTATGCAGATTCTTCACTCAAGAAATTTGTTGCCGGGTTTGAAGCATGTTGATTTGGAATTCTGTGAGAATTGTGGTTATGGAAAACATAAGAGAGTCAAATTCCTCAGAGTTTGGAAAGAAAAGAAGAGTGAAAAATTAGAGCTTGTGCATACAGATGTATGGGGACCTGCTCAGGTATCATCTCTCATTGGTTCTCATTATTATGTTACTTTTATTAATGATGCAACCAGAAAAACCTAGATTTATTGTATTCGAAATAAATATGATGTATTTGATACTTTCAAGAAATGGAAAGCTTTGGTTGAAAATGTGACAGTAGAAAGGTTGAAGTGTCTCAGATCAGACAATGGAGATGAATAATGCAACAAAAAGTTTGATAAGTACTATTCAGAGAATGGAATTAGTAGAGAGAAGATAGTTCCAGGAACACCACAGGGAAATGGTGTGTCAAAAAGGATGAACAGGACAATCATGGAGTGTGTAAGGTGCATGAGATTGCATGCAGGATTGCCTTTACAATTTTGGGCAAATGTTGTAGATATTGTTGTTTATCTAATGAATAGAGGGCCTTCAAGTTCCTTAGATGGTGTTATTCTAGAGGAGGCATGGACTGGTAAAAGGTAAACTACTCTTTTTTAAATAATTTTGGTTCTGAAGCCTTTGTCCACATTAATAAATAAAATAGAGAAAAGCTTGAGGCAAAATCAAATAAATGTACCTTTATTGGATATGGTGTTAATGATTTTGGTTATCGTTTTTATGATTATGAAAAACAAAAAATCATTAGGAGCAAAGATGTCATATTCAATGAAAAGGTTTTGTATAAGGATCAGATGTAGGAAAAGAAATAGGAAAAAGAAAATAGAGAATACACAGTGCTTAATGAGATCACAAAAAAAATGAAGGTGCCTAAAAATCATAATGATCAACAGCCAGAACAACAACAAGAACAAGCACCTCAAACACCTGAAAGTAGTGTTAGAATATCTACCAAGATAAGTAAACCCCCTGAGCGATATTCTCCTTCATTATATTATGTATTGTTGACTGATTATGTGAACCAAAATGTTATGAAGAAGCAGTGCAAGTAGAAACCAGGAAGAAGTGGGAGAAAGCCATGAAAGAAGAGATGGACTCCTTAGTACATAACCAAACTTGGGACTTAGTGAGGTTTCCTACAGGTAAAACAACATTGTAAATAAATGGGTTTGCAGGTTGAAGGAAGAAGATGGAGGTAGAAAAATGTATAAATGTAGACTTGTGGTGAAGGGGTTTGCATAGAAAAAGGGTATAGACTTCGATGAGATATTTTCTCACATTGATAAAAAGACTTCAATCAAAACTATTTTAAGTCTAGTAGCAGCTGAAGATTTGCATCTTGAGTAGTTAGATGTAAAGAAATCCTTTCTCCATGGGGATTAGGAGGAAGAGATATACATGCAGCAGCCACAAGGATATGAGGTAAAAGAGAAGGACAAACTAGTGTGCAGGTTGAAGAAGAGTTTGTATGGCTTAAAACAGGCTCCAAGGTAGTGGTATCTAAAATTTGACAGGTTTATGTCTGAGAAAATATTATACTAGATGTCACTCTGATCACTGTGTTTATCTCAAAAGGCAAAATGATGGCAGCTATATTATATTGTTATTGTATGTAGATAACACTCTTGTTGTAAGTTCTAACATGCATCAAATAAATGTGCTCAAAAGAAAATTGGCAAACTCATCTGCAATGAAGGATTTGGGTGCTGCAAAACAAATCCTTGGTATGAGAATAACTAGAGATGGAAGAATCGAAAATTAACACTGTCTCAGAGTGAGTACATACAAAAGTTGTTGAAAAGATTTAATATGCAGAATGAAAAACTAGTTAGTATACCTTTGGCTAGCCATTTCAAACTAAGTAGGGAGGTGTGTCCCAAGACTTAGGAAGAAATGGATTATACATCTAAAGTTCCATATGCATTAGCTGTTGGAAGCTTAATGTATGCAATGGTCTGCACAAGGCTTGATATTGCACATGCAGTGTAAGTTGGAAGCAAGTACATGAACAATCCAGGAAAAGAACATTGGATGGCAGTGAAATGGATTCTCAAGTATTTGAGAGGTACCATAAATCAAGCATTATGCTTTGGTGGTTCAAACATTACACTACAGGGATATGTTGATGAAGATATGGTGAGTGATAGAGATAACGGGAGGAGCACCACAAGGTATGTGTTTACTGTAGGTGGAACACTGTCAGTTGGGTTTCAAAGCTGCAAAGTTTTGTTGCACTCTCAATGACGGAAGCGGAGCATGTTGGTGCTATAGAGGCTAGTAAAGAAATTATTTGGTTACAAAGGTTTCTGGATGAACTGAGTAAGAAGCAGGAGTTGGGCATGTTATACAGTGATAGCCAGAGTGCCATAAATCTTGAAAAGAACTCTGCATTTCATTCCAAGACTAAACATATACATCTCAAGTACCATTTCATATGGTCAGTGTTGGAAGATGGATAGTTGAAGCTAGAAAAGATACACACTAGCCAGAATCCTCCAGATATGTTAATAAAAGTCGTAACCAGGGAAAAACTGAGATTCTGCTCGGTTTGAATTGGTCTTCAAGTATGATGATGAAGATGAGAAACAACTAGGTCCAAAGTGGCTTCATTGTCTAGCAAATGAAGCAGCGGTGGAGTTGCTATAATCAGTCTCCAAGTGAGAGATTGTTGGGTGTGGAGCTTCATTATCTTTGTTATTCAAAAGTATCACCACATTGGACCCTAGTTATTAATGTGGCAACAATTCTACTTGTCTTTGTGCACCACCAAGGAGGTCTTTAGAGCGCCCCCCCCACTAGGGGATCGGGGGAAATTCCCCCAAGGCTAAAAATAGACGTAAAATTGCCTTGTAAAATGTTGTAATTTCATAGTCAATCTGGGCTATTCATTAGGCAGAAATATGATGGTAGAAGTTATGTTTAATTTAGTGTTTTTTTCCCTAGAAGAAAACCCCTCACTATATATGAGGGAATTGTATTGCGGCTATGTACATGTGTATTCTGAGAAAAAAAGAGAGAGGAGATTGTGTGAGAGTGGAGAGGGAATTACAACGGATTTGTTGTCAGTTGTATCTCTTCATTTTGTTAGATAATATAAATGGAAGGACTGGTTGTTTCTCCATGGACATAGCCCAAATTGGGTGAACCACATATATCTGTGTCTCTCTTGTTTTATGCATTTTATTTGTTTATATTTCTGCAATATTTTATTTGTTCCATTGCTCTGTAATATATAATTTTCTAACAATGAGGACTTGGTGTTAATGGGAAATGCATGACTCAGCCATTGGAGGTGGTACAAAGACCTCAATTTGTAGGTTTTGGATACACTAAAGGAGAGTTCTCAAAGGTGTCATAAGCTTCCAAGACATTGTTGAAGCCATCAGAGAAAGAGGATGATTGGAACACATCACAATCCTCCTATGATAATGCACATTGCAAAGGAAGAGCTAAGGCAAGATCTTATCGCCAAAATTGCAACAGAGACAGTCGAGAGAGGTATAAAAAGTCTCAATATTCTAGAGTTCATATTGATTACAATCATGTTAATGATGAACTGAATTCATTGCATAGAAAACCATGCAGTTTTTGTGGTTTACATAACCATATGGTTGTTAGGTGCTGGAAGAGAATGGAAGTAAGAAAGAGGATGATGCATGAAAGGCCTTCTCCACATCAGGGAAGGAAGCAGGTTAAGAAGGCCTGGAGGAAGGATAATAGTTGCAGTCATTGAAAAACAGGTGGACATCATAGAGTCACATGTTGGAGGTTCCATCCAGAGAATTGTCTTAAGGACAAAGCGCCCATGCAGAAACCAACCAGTGAAGATGTTTAACAAGCAAATCCACCACATTCTTCGCGGTTCACTTTGATGAGTAAGAGATGATTTTAATATTTATAGTATATTTTCATGGCCTCATTTTGTAAATCATGTGTTGAAAAAGTGTGGTGTGTTTTCCATTGCTTGTTAAAGAAACAATGATGTTTTGACCTTTTATTGATAGTTGGGGTATTGTTTTCTTTCATGATGTAAACTTGACCATGAAGTGTGTGCTATAAACATGTGGCAAGTATTGGGTAATTATTGGTCATGTAATTTGAAAATATGTATTATAGTTTCACAAAGGATGCAGGTTTCGGTTCATGACTTATGGCTCTGAAGGACAAGGGTGGAGGAGCAAGTGTGACATGTCAGGACACTTGTGCAAATAATGTAACACAACATTTGCAAATTATGTTCATGCTTTTGGAGGACCAAAAGCTCCTCAATGGGGAAGAATGATCTAGGTGGCTCCAAGAAGACTCATAATTCAAAAATGGCTATGGAAAAGCTCAAAAATCAAAGTCCTCACATCGAAGTACAAATAGGACCATATCATAGTGCTCATCACCCAGATTCCAACAATGTGAATGACACTCAAATCCAAGTTGTATGGTTAAGTTATGGCTGGTCAAATTTTTTGTCAAACTTGGCCAAGTGGCAAGCTTAAAGAGGCAACAAAATGGAAGAAACTCGAGAAATAGAATCTAGCCACTGGAATAGGTGAATTTGTCAAACCGTTAATTTGTTTAGTGACCCTTATTTTCAGTAGAGTTAAAAAAGATCAATTTTGTTTTAAAAACAAAAAATTATTAAAAAAATGGGGGATGGGTCGGTTGACATTGGACGCATGGTATTAAAACACATTTAAAATTCAAAGTCAGTGTGGCAAGTCACAACCCCCACCACCCCCAATGGAACCATGTGTTAAATATATCAAAACATTGTTGAAAATGTTGAGCCGACGGGGTTCAAACCCACTCGACCCACATGGGTCCACCCCTAACAGGCAGCCCCGTAACCATTGACAGCGGTGTTAACACATGGCCTGGAGACAAGAAGCAACGGTAGAAATAACGTTAAACATCATTCAATATAACCTTTGCCAAAAATGTAAAACAGTTTATGTTAACCGCCGAAACCATTTAAATGTCATGTGTTAACGCTCGTTAAACAAGGGCTGACATATAATGTAACAAAGCCCAAACCATTAACACTTAACCACCAACATAAATTTATAACCTGCCAGCATAAAAATTATAACGTGTCATTCTATACAGCGGATTTGGTGGGGTTGGAACCCCCGACCTACCTACGCTAAACTTGGCACGCTCACCAACGGGCCAACGACCCTATATTGATATCTCCACCTAGAGAAATAGATAAGAAACCAAACCATTCAATTGATGGGGGAGGTGGATTGGAGGAGTGGAAGAACCTTACCCATGAGGAGAAGTGGAACATGAGTGAGGAGAATCAATTGATGCCAAAAAGATTCCCTTAAAGGGCCAGAGATGCCAATGTCAGAATGTGACACGATTATAGTCATTTTTACACATTTTCTCTCCAGGAGTCAAATCGCCCTTCATAATATCCATTTGAGCAACATAAATTCAAGTGTGCAACAACAAGGAATATTTGGAGAATCTTGTGGAATCTAAAAGATTCCCTTGGAGGCTGATTTTTGACCGAGACAGAATGATGGCAAATTTATAGTCATTTTTCACATAATTTCGCAAGGAGTACAGTGGTGTTCTCAGAATCTTCATCCGAGCAATGGATTTTTCACCCATATTCAAGAAGGAATCCTAGGGGGAATCTTCAACATTCCCAAGGGTCCAGAATTTGACAGTGTCAGAAAGGGGAAAAGTTTATAGTTATTTGACATGATTTCGCGCCATGAATTTAGTGGTGGTGTCTATCTCAATAGTTGAGCTTTTCATTTTTCAGCCATCTCTAAGAGTGGAGGTAAATGATGCAGTTATGCAATGCTTTTCTTCTGATTTGCTAAGATGATTTTTTTGTTGTTAATTTCCCTTATTACCATTATATTGAGGGATACTTGTATTCCACATATTGTGAGAATTTATTAGCTTGTCATATTGAAGGAAGACCCACTTGAGTGAGAGGCCTCATAGGGAGAACGTCTCATGGAGAGACATGCCACTCTTGTTAAGGTAATTTTCCCATATGAGTGAGAGTTCCTGGGAACATCTCATGGAGAAACATGCCATGCCACCCTAGTTGAGGGTATTTATCCTTGTAATGATAAAGAACAAACCATGCACATCATCATCTTTTGTAGCATTTAATGAAGCAACCTCCCCACTCTTGACACCAGGGCTTGGAGATGTAACACACACCGGGTGAACTCTGTTATCAATGTGTTTGTGTTCTTGATTTGATGGTCATCGTTATGTTTCCTCTTATTTACAGTACGTACATGTGGCTTGTCATACTCTTTTGAATGCAATTCTTCTAACATCACATAAGTAAAAAGATATTGGTTAATTATGGTAGCTAAAGAGATCTGGATCAATTCAGAAGGCAACAAAATGGAAACATGATTCCAAACTATGAAAGCTTACATAGCCAACTGAATAGATGTTTATTCATTTCAAAAATGCATTAGATTCCTGGTTTTCATGGAAGAGGTTGATCTTCAATTAAAGATGCTTCAACAAAAATTGACTGAAGGAGGAGATATACTCGGCTATATTTCTAGACATAAAAATATTAGATGAGAAATCACTAAGGAAGGATTATTGTTATATATGATAGTTTGATGGAAACTATCTTGATTGTAGGATTTCAATCCTCTTACAATAACTTCTTAGAAACTTTACAATTAATAGGAAGATTAGAGAGAAAATCATTTAATCAATTGAGTGATATGTTAGCTCAACACGATATAATGTTTAAGAAGGAGAAAAGGGTTGGTGAAGATATCTTCTTTTTAGGGGCAAATTTGTAGTAGATCATCAACTAGTAGATCATCAACTAAAATTTCGCAAAAGATAGGAGCTTGGGTAAATAATAGAAAAAGTGGTAATCAAACTAAATGGTTTCATAGGAGACATGGCCATGGATGTATTCAAGGAAGAGGAAGAAGTCATTTTCAACAATAATTAAGTAACTTTTGAAGAAGTTGGCTAGAGATACCTCCTAACTATAGTCATTAATATAAAAGAGGCAGCTACTTAAAAAAATTACATGCAAACTTTACAATATGGTTTGTTGTTATGCTGAAAATTGTTAAACTCCAAATGATAAACTACCAAAGTTTAATAAACACTCAACTTCAACATAATGTGAAAATGACAACGATCAAGAGAATGATAAATATAAATATGTATTCATGTTGGCTTGTTGGGGCCTGACCTAGGTTTGGAGTTAATCAGCTAAACAAATCCTTGTACTACTAGCCCTTTTGGCAACAATTGCAGAATGCGAATAGGGGTCTCACCCGAAGTAGTATGGGGGGGTGTTGGAACTAGGTTTTCACACCCTTGAGATGTTTGAGGGGTTGACTTGGTCCAACCGTGATTCTCTTCATGTAGGATACTTTGCGTACTTCCCTAGCCTTTGTGCCCTGGTGTATTCGCCTTCTCACAACCGTAACCAAGGGTTGTGGGGTTTCCGCACTGCTGGAGTAGCAATCTGTACTATTCCCCTAAGTCACACCTGAGATATTACTTATCCTCTTATCACATTTAGTTATCTTCGCATAAGCAAATGCCTTATATGATATTTACTTATTCAGCACATTCATATGAGTTCGCATGGTAAATAAACAATAGATTTGCAATTCATACCCAATAATACATAAAAACAAGTAAAGATATATAGAAATATGGTAAAACTTATCTTTTATTAATTATTCCAACGGTTTCAAACTCGACCTGCCCTGCACACTCAATTGCAGGGGTCTGCGCACTCAGTTGCATACTACAAGGCCTCTACACACTCAGCTGCAGAGCCTTTTCCTACTCTACGACTCAAAGACATGACTTACATTTCGACTCAAAGCTTCATCAATTCCTTAGATTCATCCTGCTTCTATTCTATTCGATGTCTCCTACACTTAGAGCCTCTCTCTATTTATACAATCCCATGGTCCGCGGACCATGGGTAGATCTTTCAAACCGACATTACATTACAAAACCAATGGTGGACAACCCTATGACTCTATTACGACTTCACACTTTGTGCCCACAAATCGCAGAGTCTGTACAATGGACTTAATCAAAATGTGGGCTTTAAGCCCCAAAACATGCCTTCGGGGGATTCCATGCCCAACAGGTCCCCAACACAAACATCAGGACTCACCCTTGAGTCACTCTATTGATGTGGAGATCTTCACGTGCAGACCCTCCAACTCTTCTCGAATGGCTACAAGGTTGGCAATG
The DNA here is from genome assembly GCA_000404065.3 of Pinus taeda. NCBI lineage: Eukaryota > Viridiplantae > Streptophyta > Pinopsida > Pinales > Pinaceae > Pinus > Pinus taeda. The sequence goes on along the minus strand of APFE030127879.1, from coordinate 62,353 downwards.
CACTAAGTGGCTGCCTATTGAATCTCTTGTACACGTTGTTCCAAGACCATGGTGTCAAAACTACTTCCCTACATCTATTCCTACATCCCTTGCATTTGGACAATCTTGCCTTCAATTGTTGCTGTAATGATGAAGGCCTCTTCAATCCAAGATTGAATGCATGCCTACAAAATTGCTTCGCTTTGTTGTGCTGTGTCCACTTTCTCTTTTAGTGCTTTGGCCTGTTGCATTCGCATGAGCCTCTAAGTGAGGGCCACCATCTACGTGGTCCCTTTGATGCTGTCATACTGCTACTGGATCTCACGGGCCTCTGTCTCTAAGTGCTAGATGTTGGGGTCCTCCTGTAGATTGGTGAGGGCCTCAAATGACTCTTCCAACATTCTGGTGCAATCCCTTACTACACTGCTGATCTCCTCCATCCCTGATGTAATAGCGCTAGCGCGCTATTCTCTTACTTTTGGAGGAGTGGACAGTTGTGCCTTCAACTACAGCTTTTCTATCTGAAGGTTTAGCTCCAGCTAAACCTTGGTCATTTCTTCTTGTGCCTTGCACACCCCTACTGCTAATCTATGGATGTGTGCCTCTGCTGGTGCATCTACTGGGATGGCTAGCTCAGGGACAATTTGACAGGCTTCTTCAAGTACCTGCACCATCTGTCAGTTCTAAGACATGACCTTATCGCGTTGCAAGCTTAATGATTCCATGTTGATCTTCTGCTCACTCAACACTTGTAATGAGTGGCTCTCCCTATCTCACAGTTCTGTAGTAGTCCCATCCTGCATCACATAGAGAATCTCCCGTGGGAGCAACCATGTTGATCTCAATTCCTTTCAGTGCATTAACCATAGGCCTGTCGGCCTCATTTTTTATGACCAGTGCCCCCTCTGGCAACACTATTGTGTTGGTTTTTTTAGCACTCCTCGGTTGCAACTGTCCCTACTGTGAGGCTAGTCAAAAGAGTACCAACCTAAGGAGTGCACACTTGTGACTCCTGAATCTGTGCTCGGAGGGCCCCCAACACAATATTATTCTCCTCTGCGAAGTTTTGGAGGGCCTCGGTGGTGACGTTACACGCCATGTCTCCTATATCATGCAGATCACCCTCAGTAAGGGTGATTGGGCCAATCGACAACTTCGATGCTTTCACCTTCTTACGTGGCCCCGTTCGCTCACTTGGGCATTGTCACTTCAATTGAGTTGGCTCTATTTGTGGGTCCGCTTTGGCCTCGTCTTCCTTTGTTTCCATCTCTTTCTCCTGTTTAGGCGGAGGTGACTTATGGCCCTCACGTGCCTTTTCTACTACCTTTTGTGCTATTGCTATATGTGCAGCGTCCCATGCCTCAAACGCTTTGGCTACCGCTGCTTCTTGCCTTCTCTTTTCTGCCAACTGTGCCATGCGTAGTTTGGCCTCCTTCTTCTTCTTCTGCACAACAAACTTTTCCACTACAGCGATGTCTGGGGTGCACCATTCTTGTGGCCACGTCTTCAATACATTGAAAATCAAATTATCGGTGGCTATGAAGGGTAGTTTTCTCCACTTCTTCATACAGTCCTTACGCGCCCTAAGGTAAATGTGGTGGAATTCCACTTTAAATTCTACAAAACTTTGCAGGCTGTTGAAGACAATGGGTGATAACTGTGACTTATGGTTAACCCCCATTATGATGTTCATCTCCATTAACACCCAGAATATCTTGCTATCTGGATCCGGTTCACGTCCTTAGTAGCCCGTAGCGAAGTGTACTTTACGTCCTCTGGGAGATCCCTTGCAATCATGGGGAACTGGTTGTCCTCCAGCAATTCCCCTACCAATAGCACTATGGATAGTAGAAGCCATGCAATGGAATGTTTCCCTTGTTCTTGTGCCTTGCGAAAATTCTCCAGGAACTCTTTGCATAAGAATTTGAATCAGTTAAATTGGACCCCTTCTGCGCATTCTTTAGCAAGTGCCACCACCAGCACGGGTACCTCATCCACGTAGCACTTCCGCATGACCTCACCCACTAGTGTTTGAGTCGCCATCATGACTGCTTTGTTGTTGATACTGGAGATCAAGTAACCCCTCTTCATCTTTTCTAGCTTGTATTTCTTCTTCATGGCCTCCGCAATGGCCAAATTGCTGCTCTTCCCTTCCGAAATGTCTGTGGGGTCCTCTCCTTTATATGGGAGCCAGGTGATATGATGGATTAAGTGGTCCATGATGGGGATGGGCTCCCCTAGCCACAAACACCCACCATGCACCAGGCAGAGGAGCTACCTGATGATGAAGATAGTCACTAGGGTGTGGTGGTAATGCAGCACCCATAGCAGGTTTAGCAGCCCTACCTTTTCAACTCTGTGTAACCACTTTCGTGGCTCCAATTCTATAACTCCTGTCATGGTGTTCTACTTGGGCTTCATGAGCTGTGCAGTATCTAGGTGAGGGAATTTCTTGTGGTCAGTGAGATCCCAATCTTCAAACTTCAATTTCAGCACCTGTCCTAGGTGCGTGCCCTCAAAAATGATATTGTCTGGGAGGAGAAGAGTTTGTAGAGAGCTCTTGCTCTCGTTGAGGTCCTTGGGCACTTATGCCTTCCCCTTCTGCGGGGGGACATACGTGGGAAGCTTGGTTGGAGGGTGTGCAACCTCGATTTCTACCTCCACGCTCTCATCCTCGTCTTCTTCAATTATGAGGTCTTCAATGTCTTCTTCCTCCTCGTCAGTTTCCAGGTTAACTGCTTTCCCCTTTTCCTCCATGACTAATCTAATTCACAACGGGTTTCATGGGGACACAAGCACCGAAACCATGAGTTGTTTTTCTTTCTTCGGTCTTGGTGTATGAGGCGATTTATGGATTTTTGCAACAATCCCAGCGCCTTCAGGGGCATCTTCTATGGTCAGGGCTTGTGCAGCCTCTTCGGTGGTCATGCCTACGATTTCCTTGGCTTCTTTGAATGTTGTCATCTCTTTCATCCAAAAATTTCTCAACCACTCACTCGAGGACTCAAACAATTCTCTGCACAGGACAAACAAATCTCGGTTCGAGATACTAAGAGCACACAATAACTTAATTCACAAACTACTAAGTATTTCTTGTGGGGCAACCCTTTTTATTTTATAGTGCCTTTTGAATTTGAATTCGATCGTTACCCCCAAATCAGTCCATTAATGCTCCCTTGGAGGCATATTTTCCCAAATATTACCCATAAAGCGCGTCTTAAATGCCTACCACCCGCTCCATTTGGTCTCAAGTCAAGCATCAGATCATGAATAGTGACTCCAACGGTCACTTTCCAGCCAACCTTCATGGCAGTGCATCCCCTCTTGTGCAGTCACAGACCGTGTGACACTTTGCTCCTGCGCGTTTCTCCAACATCACGTAGCTCCCAGGCAGAGTAGTTTATAGTCCCGCCCCTCCTTTCAACTGCCTAGAGTGCTAAGACTGTACTTCCCACAACTAGTCAAGTGGCCACGCCACCTGTATAAAGTTCCAAACAATCACCCGTCACTTTTCCTGGAACCAATCTGCCTTTTGGTTTTACTGTCTACATCGCGCACTTTATCATCTATAGCACACCACCATGGGCAATCCCTTTAGTAATATGCAGTCTAATCCAAGGCATCAGGCTGATCAACTCTCGATGGTAGTCCCCAAATTCGTCAATGTGATCATGCGCACCCTATTTTATCACCCCAGTTTTCTTTTCAAGAAAATCCTTCTTTGTTTTGTCCTCAAGATTCTTGACTTCCGCTTCCACCAGAGTGCTTTTCTCGCTTAATCGCACCCTTTCCTTCATAAGTTCTTAGAGCCTAAAATCACCTTTTTGGATTTCTTCCTCAGGTCCCAAGCATTCTGCTTTGCTCAACTACACAATCCCTTCTTCCAAGGCTCCCCGAGCCATCATATCTACGAGCATTGTTATGCACGGACTAGGAATTTTATATTTTATGGGGATTACAATGCTCGCTCCACACTCAAGCCTTGGAGGCATTTTCTTCGTCAATTTCTTACACGTTGTCCTATAAGCCCACAGAACCACTGGTATGTGCAGGTCCCAATCAGTCTATTGTGCATCATATACCTTGTTTAGTGCTTCGCATACTCTGTTAAAGGCTTCTATGTGGATAACCTTTTGCCCACTCATTCTTTCCATACTTCTCGTTCCAACCAGAGGGGTCGTTCATGTAATTGCCTTGCCCACACATGCTTATTGATTGTGTTTCCTAATGTGAAGTTTGTGTGCATCTCTACATGTTTTGTAACATATGCCTGTGTCCACCTGGATAGTTGTGCACACGAAGCATTTCCTCTGGCAATCTTGTCTGTTAATCACATTTGAGGCTTCCCAAATCGTATGTGCATCAGTCTCCAGCATTCGCGCCAATCCTCGAAGCTTCCTTGGTGCGTACCCCACCACCTCATGGGCATAGTGCGCAATACCCATTTCAAAGCCTCAAAACATTGTTGTTTTGGCACTTCTCTCTCAAATTAGTTCAGGAAAGCATCTACCTCACTTAATACATCATACATAGGTAGATCTCTTAATTTCGTTGATACACAGCACAATGATCTTGTCATCATGTTGCAGTTCAGCGTGGTTACATCGTCTAACCGGTTCTGCCATCACTCTATCTCCTCGTCAGAATTCGATGTACAGGAGCTTTCGCGCTCCCATGAGATTCTTCCATCCGCAGTGGGATTTACCTAGTCTTGCTCTTGCACGGTTATCTTGTAGATGCAGTCCAAGTTGTCATCACTTTCATAGTCAGGCACTAACTCTATGTAGTGCAATCCTTCTGCAGGGTCCAAAGATACAAATACACACAGAGACTTTTTCTCAAAAATCATCTTACGCTTTTTCAGATTTATCACCCCATTCATGTCAGTGGCCCAATATATTCCAAATAGCACAGGGTAGGGATTGCTATAATCAACAATGTCTATCACTTCAAAATCTCCTAGCATGCTCACTCCTTCAATATTAACTCTGATTCCTTGCAATCTTCCCATAGGTAGTATCTTTTGCTGGTTCACCATTCACAGCTGGATAGGAGACCATTGCAGCGTAGCCATCCCCATGTGCTCCCATGTCTGCTTTGGAAGAACGTTCACATCTGATCCTAGATCTAGAATCACTTGGTCCATCTCATATTCTCCAATCTACACGGTCAATCTCATTTCTCTTCTTGTCCTTGTCGCATGCTTTCCAATCTTATGGATAACACGTGGTTCTCCTCGCATGGTCCCAATGCATCTATTTATGAGTTCCTGCAGTCCCTTTACCGCCTTGTTGTCACGCAATAGTTTCATGCATGTTTCTAGGAACGTCATGAGCATAGAGGGGTCCATTTATGGCTCTGGTCTGTCTTTGCTTCCTGAAGTGGAGGCATCAGCAAAGCTCTTCCTAGCTTCCATGAAGGTTTCCTTAGCGCGCTACAAATCAAACTTTTTTTCTTTCATCGGAGCCTTGTGAACCCAAGTACTATCTTCAGGCTACTTACCTCTATCATCCCCTGTCATCATCCCACTTCAGAGCACAATTTTTACATTGGGGTCTTCCTCACATGGCTCAGACCTGATCATTTGCAAGTTCTGAGTCAGGGAAGGCTGGAGCACTCCCTTGTCATGCAACCTTTCTATCAGTGTGGGACAATCCTCCATCTCATGATCAAACAATGTACAATACAAGCATGATTAACATGTCAGATTCATACAATTATGGGCATAATGTCCTGGCCCTCCACAATTGTAGCATATCAACTATCTGTGGCCTCTTCCAGGTCCTCCTCCACCTCGGCCCCATTCGCACCCCTGAAATCTAGTGTGCGCCATCCCTGCATTCTAGCCAAGGGGCCGCGTTTTGGCCTGAACTCCATAGGTGGGAGTCCTATCCATCATCAGCTCATAACTTCTATTGGTGCGGTCATCATGTCCCACTGATCTACAGAAATTATTGAGCAATTGTTGTGAATTCTGTGTTTAGTTCTGCAATAGATGGTAGTTTTTCGTAGCATGCTTTCCTCCTATTTGACAAATCACACACCATAATGCAGGCATTGTGCTAGGTCCTGCTTGTGCCACTAGTCTCAATGACATTGGTCCTCCTCCCGTGAGGTAATTTGCAAACACTAGGCAGTCGTCCTTGTCATGATCTTGACCCTTACATTCAACACACCATACCTCATCACGCACTTCAGTGTGAGCTATCCTATCTTGTTTTAGACTATGCATCTCAAGGCACAAGTTTTTCAACTACGTGTGGATCTACTTAACTCCTAGGTTAGGATCCTGTGTTGAGGTTTCATGCAATCTCATCGTGATCTCCAAGGCCTTGGCCTGAGTTGTTAGCCTCTGTTGTGACAACGCGTTTCTTAAATGTGGCGTTAGTGATGCTACAAACCATTCACAGTGTTGTCCATCTGTCAAAGTCATATTGGCTTCACGAATTGTGCACTTCAATCTCTGATTCAACTCCCAAGGAATCTCACCTAGTAGCATCGTGATCTCCTTGAACCTAATGATTGACTGCACCTCTGACTTCGGTGTGCTAAATTCTTTGTTCAACACAATTTGGATGTTGGCAATCCCCTCATTCGGGTTGTCATTAGAATGCTTAATGTACTAGGTTAGTGCGCGATCCTGCAGAGCACTCACCAACGTTGCTTTCTTTATATTGTCATCCATGACTCCCTGTGCTTTCGATACAGCTTTTATCATGAACAAAAACTGGTCCGGATCTTCATTTCCTACTCCCTTGAACACCGAAAACTTTATCGTTCTTGCCATATTAACTCACGATGGGGGTGAAGACGGTGAAACTGGTGGTGGTGTGGGTGGCGGTGGTATGCACGGAATCCTTTTCCTTATTAGATTGATCGCACTTCTTGGTGAGACTTTCGTGAGCTCTTCTTTGTTCCCTCGCGGAGGTGAAATCAAGGGGCTAGTTTCTAGTTTTGTTGTACCTTCATTTCTGTAAATTCTCCCACTTCACATAGCCCCAAACATCAATGTATTTGCATAACCCGATTTTCACACAGTAGCATTTTAATCCAAGAGTTCAAATACTTAACGTACTTACCTCGCAGTCCTTTGAGGAAGTGTCATTCTACCTCACTATAGCTAACTGAAGTATTTACCACGAACTCGGTAATGAATCCTCCAATAATTCGATCGAGCCAGTGATCAACAACACACATGATCTTATCCTTCGATGTTTCCAATCTGCGCACCAATTCCGGAGTCCACACAATATGTCTGTTGATCTTGCACCTTCCTTGGCTATCTCCTAGCTTCGCGATCCACTCGTATAGCTCAGTAGGGAAAGATGTGAAGAAAATTTTGTGGATCTCTGTGTACAGGTAGTAGTCTAACCACTCTTCTTTTGATAGTCATGGATTCCTACTCTCCTATGTCGCGAACTCGTGAATCTTCCTATCCAACCAATCTTCAATTTATTTCTTAGTTGGATTCCAATGACATGACATCATACATATCTATGCAGATCTCAGTCCCAGCAAAAGAACCATTTGTTGGCTTGTTGGGGCCCGACCTAGGTTCGAAGTTAATTAGCCAAAAAAATCCTTGTACTACTAGCCCTTTCGGCAATAGTCTGCGGAGTGTGGACTCAGGTCTCACCCAAAGTAGTATGGGGGGTGCTGGAACCGATTTTCCGCACCCTTGAGATGTCTGAGGGGTTGACCTGGTCCAACCGTGAGTCTCTTCACATAGGTTACTTCACATACTTCCCTAGCCTTCACACTCTGATGTATTCGCCATCGCGCAGCCCTAACCAAGGGATGTGGGGTTTCTGCACTGTTGGAGCAGCGATCTGTACTATTCCCTTAGTCACACCTGAGATCTTACTTATCCTATTATCACAGTTAGTTATCTTCACATAAACAGATGCGTTATATGATATTTACTTATTCAACACATTCATATGAGTTCGCAGAGTCAATAAACAGTAGCCTTTCAATTCTCAGCGAATAATACATAAAACAGGAAAAGATACAAAGAAATATGGTAAAACTTCTCTTTTATTAATTCTTCCAATGGTTACAAACTCGACCTTCCCGGTGCACTCAGTTGCAGGGGTCTATGCACTCAACTGTAGACTACTAGGCCTCTGCACACTTAGCTGTAGAGCATTTTCCTACTCTACGACTCAAAGACACGACTTACACTTCGACTCAATGCTTCATCAATTCCTTAGATTCATCCTGCTTATATTCTATTAGATGTATCCTACACTTAGAGCCTCGCTCTATTTATACAATCCCCATGGTCCACAGACCATGCGTAGATCTTTCAAACCGACATTACATTACAAAACCAAGGGTGGACAACCCTATGACTCTATTATGACTTCACGCTCCGTGCCCACAAATCGTGGAGTCTTTACAATGGACTTAGTCAAAACTTGGGCTTTAAGCCCCAAAACATACCTTGGGGGGATTCCACACCCAACAGTTCACCACTCTTTAAAATTCATAATTAAATGCTTTATAATCTTTGATTTCTCTTTAAGGAGTGAGTATGAAGATGAATGTGTAACAACCTCGGGTTGAATTTCCAAATAAATAAATAAGGTATGGACATTATGAAAGAAAAAATAAACCAAGGTCATGAGACAAGTATTCCAATCCAAATGAAGGGAAAAACATTACGTTGGGATCCATTTGTGGTTAATTATTTATTATTGGCTATGGAAATTGGCAATAGCATCGACAAGAGGCAAAAGGCAATAAATGGAAAATTATTTATTACAAGCTAACAAGGATATGACCAAAAATTAAAAATAAATAAAGGAAAATGAAATAAATTCCACTTCAGCAAGTGGGGGAGAGGAATATATAAGAAAAGGAGAAAAATAGTAAAAGAATATGGATACAAGGAAAAATGAAGGAAAAGGGACAGAAAAGAAAAGAAAAGAAATTTGGAGAGATAACATTCTAGCATACTCTTTGGGAAAAAGAGAGGAAAAAGGAGAGGAGAAGAACACTTGGATACAAACAAGAGACAAGCAAGGAAAGAGCAAGGAGCACAAGAGGAATTCCAGGGTAGCCAAGAAGAAGATTTGGACAACACCAAGAATGGGTAGAAAATAGTTGTGGATTTGGAGGTAACAGTGTGCATGTTTGATTGTCTTGTTGGAATTTAAATGTGTCATTCATGCATTGGTTTCTTTTTCTTTTTTGTTGTCATTGGCATGGGATTCACCTGGGTTGACAATCATGTGCAACCTTTCCTTATACCATTTCCTAGACAGCCGTGATGTAGGGGGTTCCTTGCTTGGTTGAGTTTTGGGTTGCTAGTAGATTTTGTATTTTGGTTGAGGTGGTCTTAGGAAAATCCCAAAGGTTGAGGGTGGAGATGGTTTTCATCAGGAATCTCTTGATAGGTGGGTGGAGATAGGAAAATTATTTTGGGTATGGTGAAGAAATTATGAGACGTCCAATCTTGTATTGGTTTTAGTGATTTTTGGACCTAGTATTGGATAAAATCATTGTTGTATGAGGGTGGAGGTGGTTTTCTCTAGATCCCTTGTATGGTTATGTCTTGGCTTATCCCATGTGTTCCCAGATTCATGCTTGGAATATGACACGAGTATGATTGGCTGGAAGAAATATTTGTTACAACCTAATCTATGGTTAGGTGGTATGTGGAAGTCACTGACTTGGTTGGCACTATGCATATGCTATTATGTGTTATTATTTAATGACATCAATGAGCATAAGTTTTTGGTTTATTGTGTGATTATATGACTAGTTTGTCATGGCTTCATTCTAGTTAAACGTTGATTACATGCATGATATATTTATTATGATATGATGTGTTCTTGTTATTGATCTTGTTCATGGTTTGACAAGCTATTGAATAGTTTATATGAATGAATGAGTTAACATGTGGTTATTACAATAATTATGAGAGGGAAGTAAGCCTTCTTGATGAACCTCTGGTGAAATTAATGAAACAATGAATATATATCTATTCATGACATATACGTACTGTGTTTACAAAGTGTTCTTCTAAATTATTAACATGTGTTTGGAATGCTTGGACAAGAATAGAGCTTAGAAACATGATGGGAAGACACATGAACCTTTTTGATAAAGTTATAGGAAATTTTGGGCAGTTGACCTATAGGCTAGGCTTAAAATTCTGGAACTGAGTCTGTGGCCACAAGAATAGAAAGAGGAAATCTTAGCCACAATGGCATGGAGGATGGGTTATTCGTGTGGCTAGAGGCGTCTGGCCTCTCTTACAGGATTGCATGCATGCAACTAGGTTTTAATATAGGTCAAAATGTGGTCACAACTCAGGGAAAATGGTTACTAGTGAAAGTAAAATGTCAACATTGTGATCATGTGCCCTAGGTGTTGCAGTAAGTTTTGGAAAGTGGACCCCACTTCCATAACTGGATCTTGTACGTTAGGTCATGCATAGTAATTCTCAGCTCATGTTTACCTTGGTAAGTTGTAAAAGTGTGTAAATATGGGGAGGGGTGTTACATAGTGGTATGAGAGTAGGTTCAAAGCAATAGACCTTGGGGTAAATAAAGATTGTTATGCATTCATGTCATTTATATATATATATATTTATCATGCATGCATGTCATTTATTCTATTGTTATTGTTATGTACATTATTTTTTTATAGTGTTAATTGATAATCTTTTGATATTATTATTATGTATCATGCTAATCTGGATTGACCTGTGCAGATGTAATAGCCTCGCCAAAAGTAAATTGAGGTAATGTTTTTGATTATGTCTTTTATTTTATCTAACAATGGTATGTTGCAAGAAAATAGAAGGCAAGAGATGAAGAGAAAAATTGTTGAATATATTTCATATGACTCCTTGTACAGGTCAAAAGAGAAATCAATGAGATGGGAGAAATAAGTTGGGTAGAAGGGGGAGGGAGGCTCTCCTAATCTAGAGGATACATTAAGAATTATATGGGCATAGATCATAAGTTGTAAAGATGATAGTGAGGAGTTGATTGAAGCATATGAAAGGCTTCTGAAAGATTGAGAAAAGAAAGTTGAGGTTAATGTAGTTATTCTTCCAAGCCTTTCAGATTTACAAAAACATGGACAACTAGGGAGCAGTCATGGAGATAGGCATAAAGAAAAGGCTAATGGAGTAGATGGAAGCCGGTCTCAGAGAATGTACAGGATGGATAGGGATGATACAATGAAGAGTGGAAATCTTTGAGTACACCTAAGAAGAGGGCTAGCATGCATGGATTTTATTTTAGTTCTAATTCTAGGAGACATCATCACCATCACTTCCAATGCCATTATCAAGGGAGTGAGAAGGGGTATTTTCCAGAGGAATTCAAGAAATCCAATTCCCCTACTTTTGATGGTGAGATGAAAAAATTAGAATATGAAAAAGCATGACAACTTGGGATGAGAAACATTCTTTAGAATTCATGATTCTTCATGATTATTTAGAGAATATGAAGGCTAATATAACCACCCTCAGTCTTAAAGGGAAAGTAGATAGTTGGTGGGAAGGTGTTAAGCATGTCTAGGGCATCAAGGAAGAGAAGCTGAACTTGGAAGAATTTGAAACAATCTTCAAAAATAAGTACCTATCTAAGAGGTGTTATGATAGAAATGCCAAGGAATTTTATGAGCTCAAGATGTGTTCCATCTCAGATGAAGAATATACAACCAGATTGAATTATTGAGATATGTGCCCTATATTAAGGATGGGAAAGCAAAGATCCAAAGGTCCATCAATTGGTTGCCACTATCATTCATAGACTGAATTGAGTTTGATGAGCCTCAGTCATTGGAAGAAGCCATCGGGAAATTGAAGCATTTCTATGAACAATCAAAGCACAAGACTAAGTTCAAGCATGACTAAAAGGGTAGCAAGAAGACTAAAGGAAAATGGCCTAGGAAGTGTGGAAAATATCAAGATGCAGATGAGAAGGAAAATATGGCTCCTCATAAGAAGTCTAATGCAAATGAAAAAGGACATGGGTCTTAGCCTATGGAACAATAGAATCAGGGTAATGGCATAGAACCATTGAAGTGTTGGAATTTTGATGGAGACCACCAGAAGATATATTTTCCATTATATCAAGGTGAAAAACCTCAAATATACAGTGCATAAGAGGCACAAAAAGTTGGGGATGTAGGCTAAATCATTCCCTGGATTTATGCAACAATTGATAACAAGAAGGAAGACCACCATGCATCCATTATCGATATGGAAGGTAAGCTTTGTGATCAAGTTGTTTCTATTTTGATTGATCTAGGATCAAATTATAGCTATATTACTCTTGAAGGAGTGGACCAATGATTTTTGGATAAGGAAGTGCATGTGGAATATTGGTTCATGCAATTGGCTACAAGGACCAAGAGAAGAGTTCATAATTGGGTGAAGTCTTATGAATTTGAGCTTAATGGAATGCCTACATTAGCAAACCTGAATTTGCTTCCTTTAGGTGCATATCACATGCTTTTAGGCATGGATTGGTTTTTTATTCATGAGATCAAGATAGATTGGTATGAGAAGGCCATTGAGTGCCTCGATGACAACGGAGAAAATATTTTCTTGCAAGGAAATAAGAAGCCTACATCAATAAGGATGGTTATAGCCATGCAAGCTAAGTGTAGCCACATGAAAGGTTTTTTATTGTTTGTAGTTCATGTTTCTAGTGAAAAAGGGATGGATGATGTGGATGGTGAAGTACTTAGGAGGTATCATATCTTCAAGCAATTTTAGGATGTGTTTCCTGCAAAATTTTCAAACTTTCGTCCTCATAGGGAGGTGGATTTCTCTATTGAATTGATGCCAGGAGAAACACTAGCATCTAAGTCACCTTATAGGATGAGCTCTCCTGAGTTGGTATGATTAATGATGCAAATTAAAGAGATGCTTAATAAATGATATATAAGGACAAGTGTATCTATTTGGGGTGCACTGGTGTTTTTTGTAAAGAAGGATGATAGTCTCATATTGTGCATTGATTACAGGAAGTTGAGCAAGGTGACTATTAAGAAAAAGTATCCATTGCCTCAGTTGACAAATTGTTTGACTAGCTGAAGGGAGCTGCATTATTTTTGAATATTTATCTGAGATCATGAAATCATTAGGCACACATCAAAGAAGAAGACATATATAAGATTTCATTTCATAAAAGGTATAGGCACTATGAGTTTGTGGTGGTTCCTTTTAGTCTTACCAATGCTCCAACCACTTTCATGTGGATGATGAACAATGTGAAGCTATCTTATCTAAATAATTTTGTGATAGTATTTGTTGATGATATATTGGTATATTCAAAGAATGAGGAAGAGCATTCAGAGCACCTGGCAACAGTGTTGAGATTGATGAGACAGCATAAGTTGTATGCCAAGCTTATAAAGTGTAGTTTCATTCAAAATTAAGGTCAAACTCTGAAAAATGTGGCCAACTCTGAAAAATGTGAATTAGGTCAAATAATTCATGGAAACAATGGGTTACTACAAGAGGTTTATAAAAAAAAATTCCAAGATTATTTATCTTATCACATATTCATAGAGGAAATGAAGGAAGATTGAATGGACTACTGAGTGTGCATCCAACTTTGATTAGTTGAAGAAATTGCTTACCAATGCTTCAGTTTTGAGGATTGTAGATCATGATAAGGACTTTCTAGTTTGTACAGATGCCTACAAGGAAGGACTTGGTAGAGTCCTGATGCAGGAAGGGAAGGTGATTTGCTATGAATCACAAAAGCTGAATGAGCATGAGAAAAATTATGTGATTCACAATATTGAGTTAGCAATTATCATTTATGCATTAAACATGTGGTGGCATTATCTCCTTGGCAGGAAGTTCATTTTGATGAGTAATCATAGAGGACTGAGCTACTTGTTTGACCAACCCAATTTGAATGCAAGGCAATATAGATGGTTGGCTACTCTTAGTGAGTTTAACTTTGAAATTACATATATCAAAGGCAATGAGAATTGAGTTGTGGATGCTCTTAGGAGGAGAGTACAGGTGAATCATATTTTGGTTGTGAGCTCATATGGGATAGATTGAGAGAGTGGACCTTACGTGCAAGGACGTATGATGAGAGGTGCCAGCAACTGAAGTAGAGATTATAGTAGCAAGGTGAGAGTGATAAGGATGAGGAGCATCACCTCATAGTAGATGGATTGATTAGATTAAGAAGCAAGATCTATGTGCCTGGTTGTATTGAATTGAAGAATCTTATTTTGAGAGAGTTTCATTTCAAGCCATATTTAGGCCATCCAGGATACTAGACCACTTTGAAAACTATTAATAATTTCTATTATTTTCCTAACTTGAAGAAAGAGGTGGTTGAGCTTGTTTCTAAGTGTTTGGAATGTCAACATGTGAAATATGAATGTAATAATCCCACTGGTTTATTGCATTCTATTCAGATTTTGGAATGGAAATGGGATGTTATTTCCATGGATTTCATTATAAGATTATAAATGACATCAAAGTAAAATGAATCCATCATTGTGGTGATTGAGAGGTTCAGCAAGGTGGCTTACTTCATTGTAGTATAGTCTAGCAATTCAACTATTGAAGGGAAGCAAGTCTTTAATAAGGATATAGTGAGGTTATATGGAGTTCCAAGAGGATTATATTAGATAGAGATGCCAAGTTCACTTCGAAGTTTTGGAAAGAATTGATTACAAGCTTGGGGACAGAGTTAGCCTTCAGTGGAACTTATCATCTCTAGACATATGGGAAGACAGAGAGAATCACAAGACCCTTGAGGATATGTTGAGGATGTATGGCATGCATCAGCAAAGGAAGTGGGAGGAGTATCTTCCACTGGTGGAGTTTTCTTATAACCGTTGGTATCAGGAATCCTTAAAGATGATTGCATTTGAGGCTCTCTATGGGAGGATTTGTAATACTCCTATCAGCCGGAGTGATCTAGTGAGAAGGGTGTTGATTGGACCAGATATGTTGAGAGAGATGAGTAAGAGATAAAGGTTATCAAAAATAATTTGAACGTAGCACAGGATGAGCAAAAGATCTATGCAGATCAATGTAGAGTATTCGAGGAGTTTCAAGTTGGAGAGAATGTGTACTTGCATATCAAGTAGAAGAATATTTCCTTGAAGATTAGGTCATGTGCCAAGTTGGCACCTCAGTATAGTGGGCCTTTCAAGATCCTTGAGAGGATTGGACCAGTGGCATACAAACATGCTTTGCTTCCACCAATGAAAATCCATGATGTTTTTCATGTTTATCTACTTAAATATATATGCAGGATGTTGATCACGTGACTGATTAATCCATATTGCAGGTGGAACCAGAAGGAGAGTTCCAACTAGAGCCTCAATGCATCATACAGTGGAAGAATCTCATTCTCCGGAACTGAGAAATAGAGAAATTTAAAGTGCAATGGAAACACTTCGGGCCCAATGAAGCTACATGGGAGATGGTTGATCAGATGCAAGAATTATATCCTTCTTTATTTGTTGGTTGAAGCAAATGTGTTGTCATAAGTGTCATAGAATAGCAAGGAAGGTGTTGGCCCGGGGAGGGAGTTATAATAGCCCTGAGTTGAATTTCCATGTAAAGAAATAATGTATGGAAATTATGAAAGAAAAAATAAAAACCAGGGTCATGGGACACGTATTCCAAGATGAATGAAGGGGAATACATTACAATGGGATCCACCTATGGTTAATTATTTATTATTGGCTATGGAAACTGGCATTGGCATCAACAAGAGGAAAAAGACAATAAATGGAAAATGTTTTTTTACACACTAATAGGGACATGAGGAAAAATTCCAAAGAAATAAAGGAAAATGAAATAAATTTGACTTCAATAGGTGGGGAAGAGGAAGAGACAAGAAAAGGAGAAAAATAGTAAAAGCATATTCATTCAAGGAAAAATGAAGGAAAAGGAAAAGAAAAGAAAAGAAATTTGGAGAGGCAACATTCTAGCATACTCTTTGGGAAAAAGAGAGGAAAAAGGAGAGGAAGAGAACATTATAGAAAAGGAGAGGAGAAGAGCACTTGGTCATTAGAAAGAGATAAGCAAGGAAAAATGGAGGTGCACAAGAGGAATTTGAGGGCAACCAAGAAGAATATTTGGATAGCAGCAAGCAAGGTAAATAGTTATGGATTTGCAAGTAATAGTGTGCATGACTGATTATCTTGCTAGAATTCGAATGCATGGTTCTAGCATTGGTTTGTTGGTCATTTTTTCTATCATTAGCATGGGATTTTCCTAAATTGATAGTCATGTGAAGCCTTTCCTTATTCCATTTCCTAGATAACCATGATGCAGTGGGTTCCCTATTTGGTTGAGCTTTGGATTGCAGTAGATTTTTTATCATGGTTGAGGTGTTCTAAGGAAAATCCCAAGGGTTGAGGGTGGAGATGGTTTTCTCTAGGAACTTATTGAAAAGTGGTTGGAGATAGGAAAATTCCTCTGAGTATGGTGAAGAAATTCTGAGGCATCCAAGCTTATATTGGTTTTTGTGATTTATGCAGCCAATATTGGTGAAATCACTATGGCATGAGGGTGGAGGTGGTTTTCTCTAGATTCCTTGTATGGTTATTTCTTGGTTTATCCCATGAGATCCCACATTCATGCTTAGAATATGGATGCATATGTTATTATGTGTTATTCTTTAATGAGATCAATGAGCGTAAGTTTTTGGTTTATTGTGTGATTATATGATTGGTTTTTCATGGATTCATTATAGTTAAATGTTGGTTACATTCATGATATATTTCTTATGATATTATATGCCCTTGTTATTGATATTTTTCATAGTTTGACAATATATTGAATAGTTTATATGAATGCATGAGTTAACATGTGGTTATTACAACAAGTATGAGAGGGAAGTAAGACTTCTTGATGAACCTCTAATGAAAATAATGAAATAGTGAACATATATGTATTCATGAACTACACGTACTATGTTTAAAAAGTGTTTGTCTAAATGATTAACATGTGTTTGGAAAGCTTGAAGAAGAACATGAATTAGAAGCAAGATGAGAAGAGTTAGGAACCTTGTTAATAAAGTTATGGGCATTTCTAGGAAGTTGTCCTGTAGGCTAAGCCTAAAGTTATGGAACTGGGTTCATGGTTGCAAGCACAGAAAGAGTAAATCTCGGCCACAGTCACATGGAGGATGCGTTATACATGAATTTCGAGGCTTTTTTCCACTATGATAGGCTTTTTTTCATGCAGATGAGCTGTAATCAAGGTCAAGAGGTGGTCATAGCTCAAGGAAAATGGTCACCGGAGAAAGTAAAATGTTACAAGTGTGATCATGTGCCCTAGTGTTACACTATATTTTGTCACGCCTCCTGCACTTCCCTGTCACATACACTGAAGTGTCTAAAACATTATCAATCTACAGTATACTCATCAATGTATACAGCTTAGATCCCTCCTTTAACTTTGCTTGGAAATATCTGGAGCTTTTCCTAAAGAAATGGCTTATGAAACCATAAAATGAAGATCATCGCCCTTATGAAGCTCCAAACCACGATGATCGCCTATTTCACCTTGTTAATCTAACGATGGCATCAATCTTTTCTCTCTCATACCCATGATGGTCTCAAAAAGGAAGTTTTCTCAAAGAGGAAGAGAAGCTTCGTGATCTAGAAGCTTCCAGAGTGACAAGCTAGAGGTGGTTTCGCATAGATGAGGTTGAATCCTCCTAATTTGACCTCTTGGTCTCATCCCTATGAGATACCTCCTTAAGATGTGGGCCTAATCCTATCTTTGGAGGAGGCTTACCTCCCTCTCCTAGCATATAAATTTCCCCTCTACCATTCTCAAATGGTTGATCAATGTCCATTTGCACCCCTACACTGAGCTTGTGCTGGGAGGTTATTCATTAGACTTGGAGAAGAAGTGCTAGAGAGTTCTTGGCTAGGACTTGGATTACCACTCAAGGCGAGCCTTTAAACATCAAGCCTATGGTTGTAAGCTTACCCTTTATTCTTTAAATAATAGTATAACTACTGGTTCATCTTCCCAAAATAGACATGTTCATGAATGTATTGGTTTGGCATTCCTTGATCAACTAAATAGATTATTATTGGATTTTCTATTGGTTTTGGCATGATTTGTTGTCTCTTGGTTGTTTGTGTAGGTACATAAGCGTTGAAAGAAGCAGGAACAAGAGCTTGACATAATCAGCTCAAGGATCTCAACAAAAGAAATTGGATTAGCATTAGAGCAAGGTAGGCCTTCTCTCTTGTTCTATATTTCAGTCATAAGTCTAGGAAGATGTCTAGTTGATGTCCCTTCAGTTGCTAAACCCACTAATTGAGCTAGAGGAATCGTCTTTTTTCATAGAGAAGATTAACCTTGTAAAAAAAATGGTGACTCCACTAGGGAGCCTATGATCCTTTCCTTCCTTTCCTTCACCTTATCTTTTGACGAGTTTGGTCAACCATTGATTTTTAAACTTCATTGCTTGCTTGCAGTCAGTGTCATAGCCTGGTAGATGTCTGAAGATTGTTAACTTGAGTTGTTTATGAAAATTTTAGATTTCTTTGTCCTTTTCCTTGACCATCACAGATATGAACCTGACAGTCGTGATGATATCATAGGTTTTTGAGTTATAGTGGTGATGATCACTACTTTACTACTGACAGGTGCGATGATTATAGAAAAATAAGAAATTTAGGGTTTTCTCTTTGATTTTCGATTTCATTTGTCTTCTCCTTGTGATTTACTAGTGTGTTTCTCATTGAATCTCTCAGTGTGTACTTTCAATTGCCTTTTGACTTGGCTTGAGTGTTCTTGGAGTTTGATTAGCCTTTTAGGGTTCTAGGTCTTCTAGGTCAACCTTAGTAAACTCGTTGGTCTTCATATCAAAGATTGATTACCTGCGTTTAAAAGTATTTGTGTATTAAGACATGCTTACAAATTACTTTTGGTTATTGTAACTTAAATTGTTTTCATTAGAGGATATAGTGAAAGTTGCTTAAGCTTCATTTGATGAATGATAGATTACAATTCAATCGCCTCATTGGGATGAAAAGAAAGTGTTTTATTTGAAGTTGTTTACGTTTCAACTAAAAGTGAAAGTGCATTATTTTTCCTTGTTATCGAAACATTTTGCATTGCATTCAAATCATTAATGTGAAAGTGATTTTCATACTTCTTGGTTTGCTTGCATTCTCTTTCACTTTGCACTAGATTACATTTGTTTCATTTTGAAAAAGAAAAAAATCACCATTACATCTTAAGGAAATTTTGCTTTAAGATTTGTTTTGGTGTTTCATTTTCTTATCATGTGAAAGATTAGATTTCATATTTTGCATTTAGCATTTGAATATGGTCATAGATGCATATTTCATTTGGTTTGATACATGATTTGAGTGATTTTCTTCCCTACATAGCTAGCCTTCATCGAATTGAAAGACTTCATTTCATCATCTTGTTTGCATTTTAGGAAGAAGAAACACCATTAAGGCCTTGAAATTGAGACATACTTACAAGATTAACTTTAAAATCTATCAATTAACCTAAGGATAATTTGAAACATTAACGATCATATCTAGTGGTCTAGGTTAGAGACGTGTTCCTGTGTCTTTAAAACTTAGCATCTGTCATTCGCTTTGGCATTAAACAACACCAACATGGACTTGTGCTCCCTGTACCATCGCGTATATAAAGGGAGACCCCTCTAGGTTGAAATCCTTTATCCATAGGAAGCCGAGTATGCTGCCCTCTAAATGTGATACACTGAACATAGCGTTTGCCGAGATTTCCTGCACGCATGTCAAGTCCTTGGTCATTTTTTTGGTTGAGGTGTGTATTGCAGTTCGTGGTTACTTGGTACTCCTTTTACCTAGATTCACCTGAGAAGTCATTTGATCTTTTCTGACTCTTTAAATTTGAAGAGATCATCAAGAAACTTGTCCTTTCACGCTCACAAAACTATTGAAAGTGAGTAGAGTCACCTTTTCGCTCTTTTCTCGACTCTTAAAAGATGAAAAGGCAATGTTTTTTTTTTCTAAAATATAACTGCCCATAGTAAACATGTCATCCCAAGCAATTTCTTCTTAGACCAAATTGAGTAATTCCCTGTTAATTTCAAGACTGTTAAAGCCTTAATCAAATTGTTTCCTTTCCTTTTTTTTTGTTAAGGGGAAGCCATCGTGGCTGAACCATTGATTCCATCTCATAGTTCCCCTTTGTTTTCTAATACTAAAGGGTCCTCCCAAGGAGTTCATCTGGAACTTCCTCAGTCGCTTAAGGATCAAGGTGTTGAACTTGGAATTGTTCTGAGTATCCAACCTTTGTCTTCTCACCAGCCTCCATCAGGTTCCTAGTCACCACAAGAATCTGATCCAAATTCCTCTGATAATCCTATCTAGACACCCGAGAGTCTGCAGACTCCAGAAAGTCCACAAAGACTAGTTGTTTATCCACCAAACCCATTGTTCAATCCTATTGTGATATCTACGTAGCATCCATATAGTCCGTATGATCGGCCTAGTGTTCCTTTGGAGTAATATCCTCATACATATTTAGTTCCTCGTCACCAGTTGCTTCCATCTATGGACTAAGAAGGCAAGATCCTAGTCTCCTCTTTAGGTCATTTCAGAAGTTTCTGCTACCCACACTTGTCACCCAAATGATGACTAGGGATATGATTTCCCTCTAGAAGGCTTTCCTTTTATGGGAAGAGTCTTGTCTCTCTCTTATCCTAAGTTTAGTGACCCCATATTGCTGCATGGTTATACCTCTCTAGCTCAGTTGGTTTCGGGCACTCCTAATGCCTCGTCATTGTATCAGAATCCCATCTAGTCTTCCAGTGCTATGCCTACATTAGGTCCGTTCATTCAAAACACGACCTCTAGACTAATTGTACAAACTACAGTCATGTCAGTTCCAGTTCAACCTACCATTCCATCTCAACCTATTTCGTCATTTCGACTGACTCTCCTAGTTGAACCGACAGTCTTAGGCTAGATCTCCATAAGTTCTTCTATCCCTCCAACAAGTGGATAGCCTGTGACACTTCCTAGGGGGCAAGATCCAAATGTCCCCATTATGTCTGGCAAAACCAGTGTGAGTGGGTTATAAACTCACATGTTTGGAATGAATAAACCCTTTTACAGTGATATTCCTAACCTGATGGGTCAGGTAACATCCAATACTAGTAGCCATATATAGCTTAGGTTCCATTTCAACCAGCTTATGTCCCATATGGTTCGCAAGCTATGGTGAATCTGCCTTACATTCCTCAAGCTGGGACTTATGTTTAGCATGGTCACTCCACTATCCCTGGTGGATATGGCTAGATCCAATTTGAGAACTATCAATACCCTCAAGGTATCACCCCAGGAACTATCCAGATACCCTTGCAGCAACAAGGACAACCTTCACAGCAGCAAGGGTAGCCTTCACAGTAGCAAGGGCAGCCTTCGCAACAGCAAGGGAAACCTTTGCAGCAATAAGGGCAAGCATTGCAGTAGCAAGGACAACTACTACAACCACAAGGGAAACCTTTGTAATAGTTGCAACAACCTTTCCAACCATAGACACATTTTGTTCAACAATCCTTCCAACCTTTGTCCTTGCAAGGCCAACCTTTCCAGCCACAGGTCCAACCTTTACAGTAACAAAGCCAGCCTTCGCAACAATAAGGTCAGCCTTGGCAGCAACAAGCCTTATATGAGTATCAGCAAGGTCAGCCTTTGCAAGGGCAAGGTCAAACCCTACAATATCAGGTTCAAAATCCTTATGTCTAGGGTCAGTAGTTTCAGCAACCTTATAACCCGTATGTTGCATACAATGCTCATCAATGGCCTATGGCAGGGCAGTATCAAAACTACCCAGGATCAAATCCTCTTTATGGGAAAGGTAACCCTCAGTGGGGATAGAATTAGATTCTATATGGACAAAATCCACCACTATGGGGGAAAAATCCTTACCAACAAGGATGGACTCTGCAATTTGGGTCTCCTCAAAGGCCCTATATGCAATTTAACATGCAATTGCCTTTCTTTGCTCCGTTGGAGCTACCTAATGTTTCCAAGCTCATGAATGATCCCATTCTCATTTGCCATACAGACCTCCAGTTCCAATGAAGATTCCAAGTGATTGCACCAAATTCGAGGGAAAAGCGAAGGAGGATTTGTTAGTGTCAGTATTTGCATACTACCATCAGTGATCAAAACTCCTCTTTTCATATTCATATTAGGGTCTCGCTCAGAAATGTTTATGATTCCATCTAGGTCATCATGTAAAAGAATTACACACTGATGGTAGCCCAAGATGAAACCTCATCCCCTCTCAAAAATTTATTTTTGTTGGCCCCCTTTCATGTGTCTTGTTAAGCATACATTGACTATAAAAGCTCATTTCATCATGTTTTGTGTCAGTCAAGTCCACCTGGAGTTCAGTCATTCAAGGTCCCATTAGGTCAATAAGTTTCATTTTCCAAGGTCCAATAAAACACCATTTCACTGCATAAGGCTAGCAAAGTATGAGAGAGAAGCAAATAATATCCCCTTTTCAATCAAATAATGGTTTATAAGCATGTAACCATGGTTGCTAAAGTTCCAAATTTGATTTTAAGCAAGAAACTCATTCGAGTTTGTAATTATCTTTCAAAAAGAGAGTTGTAATAATTTTTATTTATTTATGTAATTTTATGTTTATCATATGTAATAAGTCACTATTATTATCTGTTTACTCAAACTCCATTTCCAATATCATCCAAAAAAAAGTCAAAAGTGAAGATTGCCAAAGCTTCAACATCATCCACCTGCAAAGAAAAAGTAAGAAAGAAAATTAGAAAAGAGTCAAAAAGGGGTCAAATGAAATATTAGAAAGTGGGTTTGAAAAGAAAAAGATCAAACTCACTCACCTATAAAGCACTTATTACCTTCAAACTCACCTCCATTTGCCTCCTAGTACACATTGAGCAAACCCCAAGAGAGTTTTTTCACAGTTCTGGGCGAAATCAGCAGAAACAGGGCAGGTGTTGTGCGTTTCCTTATGGCACTACGTGTTCTCTTTTGGTGCTACACGTTTACCTAGCACTGTGAATTTCCTTAAGGCACTGTGTGTTCCCTTAAGGCGCTGTGCATTTGGCGAAGGCACTATGCACTCTGTATTGGTGTTGCACGTTTGTCCAAAAGCAATCCAATCACCTCTTCATCTCCTCCAAAGCACTTTCAACCTCAAATCAAGTAATTAGCAGCTAAGGGATGTCCTTTTCCTCTTCCTCAAGTCAATTCCTAAGTGTTTGAAAGGTTTATTGAATATTTGGTTCCATTCTAACCTCTAAACCCTAGATTTCCCCCCAAAACTACCTTCCACTCTCGTTCCCTTTTACACACTTCACTCCACCCTCCTTCCCTTTCCCTAAATCTTTATATCCCAGATACCTTCTAACCCTTTGTCCCAAAACCCTAAGTCCTAGGTGATACAACACTACCTAGGCTCCCAAACCCCTATATTGCAAATAAATTTCCCCATCCCCAAACTATCATACTACTACCCTATACCCCTCTCCAATACACATATCCCTTCACCCATCATCTTCATATTTACCCTTCCCCACTTACTATTCCCTAAAAACTACATTCTACCTACCTTAAACCTCCCTAGGGTTTGATACTAAAACAACATAGCAAAGGAGGAATACAGACCACATAGTGAGGAAGAGGAAACAGATAGACAAGAAAACAGGGAACAAAGGAGGCCAAATACATAGGTTTGAGCCCACAGATCTTAGGGAACTCCCAGCATCCCCTATGACTGTGACATCCTTCAAATGGATAGGTTGTTATGATTTGTGTGAGAAATTGCAGACAGTCCAACATCATCCTGAGTTGACTAGGCTCTTCATTTCTCAACTCAAAGACACCCAATTCACTCTTGCAGGTATAACTTTCACTTTTTCTGCTGCCATTATATCAGCTACCACTGGGATTCTAGATGTTGGGGAAAAATGGTTTAAACAGGGTGATTTGGAGAGGCATTATTATGAGCCTTACATGAAACCAAGATATAGAAATGAAAGAAGGGGCTATTTTCCTTTTTCACATCTCCTTGACAGATATGCCCCAATGATGAAGATTATTATGAAATATTTTTCATGTGAAGGTAGATTCTCTAGGGTCTATTCTTATCATATCTGGCTCTTAATGCATTTCACTAGGGTAAAAATGCTCAATATACCCTACTATTTTTCCAGAGTGTTGAGAAGATGGCCTACATTGCCCAAAAGAGGGAGTACAAAGATCAAATGAAGAGCCTATTTCATCACTCCCTCATTAAGATCATAGTCCTTTACCATCTCAAGGAACTCAATATTGCATGGAGTACATTCATAGCTAATCCCATATTCACTCATGCATCTACTCAAAATATTCAAAGCATCCCTTCATCATCTCATCCATCCACCTCCATTCCTCCATCTCATCACATACATCATTTGTTCCCATCTGATGAGTTAGCCACACCATCACCTCCATCATCACGATTTCATGAGCCTATTCAGTCACTTAGCAGAGATGAAGGTAGAGAGTAAGAGCACATTGAACATGGTGTGGTCAACAAGCCTAAAAGGGTTGGTTTGGGTACTTTGGCACATACCTATCAGAGGGGGCATCAGAAAGTGTTTTCCCCACAAATTGTGGGAGGGGCACTACCTTCTTCATCAACAAAACAGCTACAGAAGGGTAAGGAAAAAATGACAGAGACAGAGATACAGAAAGAGGAGGACCTCCATGAGAAAAAGAAAGATTTTCACTTAGTTAACCTAAGTGAAAATGATGATAGTGAGAGCACAACCATTTCCTTCAAAGAGAAATAAGCACTCATAGGGGAACTCCAAGTCAATTTGCAGAGGGAAAAATATATCATCACATACTATGAGCAGGAAAACAAGTAGTTAGAGACCAAACATGAGCTCATGGAGATTCAGCTCATCAAAGAAAGGAGGGAAGTTGAAAAGGCTAAATCCTTCCTTGATGAAGCATATGGAGAATACAATGATCAGATGGAGGAACAGGTGCCAAGAAAAAGGCCAAGGACTAGAGGCCTAAAGCGAGCTTTGGAGCTAGAAAAACAAAAGGAGGCTAAACTAGCCAATGAGCTCACCCTAAATGAGTAATTTTCCAAATTGCTAAATGAGAACTGGGAGCATTGGCTTGAGAGGGTGAACACCCATATTGAGAGCCTCTTAGACAAGGCCAAAAGAGACACTGACATTCAAATAAAGATGGCAAAATATTATTTCCAAAGAAACCAAATAGCAAGGACAAAGCTTAAAGCTGTTGGGGCAAGAATTGAGTCCCTAACTCACCATGAGGAGGAGAAGAAGCTTGATATACTTGCAGAGGCTTCACTCCATGCTTAGCCACCTCAGAAATCAACTTCTAGAACAATTTTGAAGACCCTTGGCTCATTTTTGTCATCTTGCCTTTCCTGTATTTTTCAGGCAATTTTTATATGAGCAGTTCAATTAAACGCACAATGCCTTAGGCGTTGCGCACTTTTTGAAGGCACTTTTTGGAGGAATGGCCACCACAATTGGATTTAGAAGGCCTAAGATATCCAGGAAAGCCATGTTTCCAGCCCTAGAAAGAAAAACTGGTGGGGGAAAAGGGAAAAAAAACCACCTAAAAATCATGTTTCTGCGTCATTTCTAAACCAGGCGCTGCGCGTTTGAGTAGTCTTGGGAGAAAGGAATTTTGGATGGGAAAATCAAGCCCATTTTGAAAACTAAGGGAAATTTTGGAAACTAGACATGATAAGCTTTCTAATGAGCTATCCTGGGCTAGATTTGGACATCAGGAAGGTAGGTAAAAGTCAACTTGAAGATGGTGTTGCATGTTTGACACTGGAGCTGTGCGTTTGACTCTGGCACTACACGTTTGACGCTAGCACTGCGTGTTAGACACTAGTGATGTGCATTTGACCAGTTGCCCATATTTTTACTATTTCTTTCCAAATTGATTTTTACCTATGGGAAATTAATGTTTCACAGATGTAATTGATAACGGTGATGTAATTATTATGTTTTTTTACTATTACCTAGAGTAAACACATTAGGTAAATGACCTCCATGACTTGTAATGAACCAGTTTGCTTAAGTTAGGGATGAGTCACTTTGACCACCCTACACTCTAGCTATCAGTTTAGTCTTTCTCCAACTGTTCCTCCTCTCATGGGTTCAACCCCTAAGGCTAGGATGAGTTGGTTTGAGGCCTATATTATGTAATTTCTCAGTCATTCTATAGGTTGGACTCTATTGGATGTCGTACTAGTGTTTCAGACTTTGGCATGAAATATATTGGATGAGTTGCAACTATTTTGGTGGGATTCCTGTGGCATGGTATTTTGATATTGTTTCTTCTTCAGTTTCATATGTATGAATTTTCTGTACCTATCATGATTCATTTCACTCTAAGTATGTTTGATTTTCAAGGTGTGATAAGCAGAATTCATCTTGTATCCTTTGTTTTGGGAAAATCATCATAGATTGTTTCATTTCTTCAGTTTAAAAAGAATTCATGATTTTCATGCTCTTTTTAGGACCTCGCCAGTCTAAAACCTCCCATCACTATACTACAAAGTGTTAAAGTAACTTGCCTACCTTGCCCCATCAGACATTTGCAATTCTGATTCTCTTTCACCCTGACCTAGTTCATTCTCTGACCTAATTCACTCATCCAGTGACTAGCCTAGTCAAACAAACAAAACCCTCTATAGTTTATAACCAACCTAAAACCTTAATCCATCCAGCCCTCTAGGCTGTGATTCTATGGGGAGAGCCCTCTCTGGCTTGGTAGGGCTAGCTACCAAGTTAAAAGGTTGGTCTGTGGTTACCTCGGCTAGACTCTTCCTCAGCCTTAGAGATCCGGAGGAATAATAATAGGATCCACAAGCCCATGTGATGACATATCACCTATGGTGTTCCTCCAATTCATACGTCAATGATTCTATCTGTCTTCAACTCTTTCAAAGAACCATCAGAGCTTCTACCACCAAGTGGTACATTGAATTGCCTCGAGGTACCTATGGTGACTTCAACTCTCTCAATATGGATTTTCTCACACATTTCCAGTTGCCAACTCACTATGAAACTGGCACCCATTTGTTTATGTCACACATTAGAAAGACATTACGACCCACATCTATGAACATATCCATGAATGGAGAGGTTGGTGTCGCCTCATCAAGTTTGAGATTATTGATAAGTTGTTGGTAGAATGGTTCACAAAATCATTCGTCAGCAAAATTTCTATGGACATAGCCATGGGTGGATTTGTTACCGAAGAGAAAGCTATTGCTCGTGCTCAATATTTAGACCCAATCTATTCATAATCTAGCACATTGTATGATATGTTACTTGATTCTCCGAGACCATCATCGAATCTGACAGTATCGAAGTCTATGGATACACCACCTATTGATAGTGTGATTGGTTCTGTGTCTCAGACTCCTATGAAAAGTTCTTCGAAGCAGAAATTGCTCTCGAACATAGGTTCCAATAATCCCTCTAAGAATTCATCCAGTCCTAGTAAAACGTTTGAGGTTCATGCTGTCCAGTCTACCACAACAAATAAATCCTCCAAAGGTAAAAAGAAAGGCAATGGTAAGACCAAAGTTGATGCCTGAAAACAAGACCCTCTCAAATATTATGTTGATGATGCATTGGGCAACGGATCTCCCCATAATATGTTTTAGGGGCTTGAAGCCCGAATTTTGGTCTAGTTCAATGTAAAGACCCCGCAAAATGAAAGTGCGGAACGTGAGAGTCTAGGGTTGTCCACCCTAAAATAATGTAATTTAATGTATGGTGTGTCAACCTACCCATGGCCTGCAGACCATCAGATTGTATAAATAGAGCGAGGCTCTAAGTGTAAAGGAAGTCATATGTTTGGGATAAGGAAGTAGCTCTGAGTCTGTAAGTCCGAGTCTTGGATTGTAGTAGTAGTAAGAGGCTCTACAGCTGAGTGTGCAGAGGCCTAGTAGAGTCTGTAGTTGTGTGCGCAGACCCCTACAGTTGAGTGCATAGGGTGGAGTTGGGATTGTAATTGGATAGAGAATTAATAAAAGATAAGTTGATTTTGGAATATTATGTGTCTATGCTTCTATTATATATATGCATCTCTTTACAGTTTTATGATTGTGCGCACTTGTTATGAATGCTGAAGGATTAATGAGAATATTGGGCCCACATAATTAAGTTAAGATCTATAATAATAGCACAATAAGGGTAAAGGATCTAGGCAGCACCTCTTCACGCTCTTTACAAAGCTGCACGAAAGAAATTGCACAAGTTGTGAAGGACAGACGGCTGCGTAGACCAGTGCAAGTGCACAGGTTCGGTTCGCGAACTTCCTAGACTTCATCAAGACATCCCTATGGTGCAGAAACCTAGTTCGAGCACCTTCCCATACTACCTTAGGTGAGACCTCAGTCTGCGCACCACGAACTGTTTCCGAAAGGGTCGGTAGTTTTGGGATTTGTTTGGCTAAATCACTTCTAAACTTGGGTCAGGCCCTAACAAGCCAACAAATGGTTCCGTTGCTGGGACTAGGATCTAACTAAGGGATGTCTGATGTCCTACCACTAGAACCCAACAAGGAAGGAAACTAAAGAGTGGTTGGACAAGAATATTCACAAGTTTGTGACACAGGAAAATAGAACTTTGCAGGTATCCGAGAAAAGGTGGCTGGATCGCTACGTGTATACAGAAATCCATGAGATCTTCCTTGCCTCCTTTCCTTCTGAACTGTATGAGTGGATCACGAGGTTAGCAAATAGTCAAGGAAGGTATAATATCAACCAACTGACAGTGTGGACTCTGGAATTAGTGCGCATACTAGAGGCATCAGACGATAAGATCACGCGAGCTATGGACCATTGGCTCAGCAGGATAATAGGGGGATCTATCACTGATTTTGTGATAGACACGACCGTGAGCTACAACGAAGTAGAATGACATTTTCTCAAGGGACCATGAGGTAAGTACATTAAATCCATAAATGCCTGGATTAAGGTGTTGTTATGCGAAAAGCGGGTGATGCGAATACATTAATGTTTAGAACGACGCAGAGCAGAAAAATCTATAAACATAGTGGGGAATTAGGAAATAGTCCCTTAATTTCAGCTTCATAGGAGAGCGAGGAAGAGCTTTCTTGGGTCTCTCCGAGAAGTGTGGTTAGTTTGATAAGGTAGCACATTCCGTAGCTACCACCTCCACCCACGCCACCACCCGCTTCACCTCCATCTCCACCCCCTCCACCCCCACCAACCCCGAAGTCAATATGGTGAGCGCGATCAAGCTACCCGTATTCAGAGGAGTAGGGAATGAGGATCTGGACTAGTTCTGGTTCATGGTAAGAGCAGTGTAGGAAGTGCAAGGGGTTGTGGATGACAACATTAAGAAGGCTACATTGGTGAGCACATTGCAGGTTCACGCATTGACATGGTATATGAAGCATTCTAATGATCACCCAAATGCAGGAATAACGGAGATCCAGAATGCGTTGAACAATGAATTTAGCTAGCCGAAATTAGAGACATAGTCAATCATCAGATTTAAAGAGATCGCGATGCTTCCAGGCGAGATCCCCTAGGATCTAGATTATCGACTGAAGAGAATGATCCGCAAGGCTAATACGACACTAACGGATGCACAGCACCGCACATGGTTTGTGGCATCTTTGACACCAAACCTGAGGACAACACTGTCACAACAGAAGCTTTCAACCCAGGCTGAGGCATTGGAAATGGTGATGAGGTTGCATGAAACACTGATACAAGATCCAGGGTGGGGAGTTCAACAAATCCACGTATAACTATAGAATATCTACCTAGAAATGCATAGCTTGAAGCAGGATAGGGCACCACGGCCAGTGGCATGCGAGGAAGTGTGGTGTATAAAATGCAAAGGATAGGGCCATGATAAGGACCACTGTCTAGTATTCGCAAACTACTTGGTAGGAGGGGAGCCAATACCACTGAGACCAAAGGTACAAGTAGGGTCAAGTGCGACAACCACGTTATGGTGCACGATCTATCAGATAAGAGGAAAACACAAGGTGGATAATTGTCATTTGCTGCAGAAGTATACATGGACTCCCCAGTAGTTGTTTTGTAATTTCTGTAGGTCAGTAGGCCACGACAAGTGTACTTGTCACAACTACGAGTTAATGATGGATCAAACCCTAGCCTATAGAATGCAGACATAAATGTGAGGCCTTGACCCAGCTACGGGGATGGCGCACGCTGGATTTTAGGGGCGAGATCGAGGACAAGGAGGAATGGGACCAGGAAGGGGCAACGAACAGTTAATTTATTATAATTGTGGAGGACCAAGGCACTACATCTGTGATTGTACCAACCCAATGAGAATATCTTGTTCATTATGTGCTCAGTTCGATCATGAAGCAGTAGATTGTACTACATTGATCACACAGATGCACGAGAAAGGGGTACTCCAGCCTCCTCTGACTCAGAATATCCAAATGATGAGGTCTGAACCGCACGAAGAAGACCCAAATGTGAACATGATGCTCAGAAGCAGTGCAACCATAGGGGACGATAAGGTGAAGCAGCCTGAGGAAGATACATGGGTTCGCAAGGCTCCTACAAAGGAACCTGAGTTTGACCTAGAACGTGCAAAGGAGACATTCATGGAAGCTAAGAAGAGATTCGCAGAGGCCTCTAATTCAAGTAGTAAGGATCAAACAAAGCTAGGGATGGGTCCTTCTATGCTTACTACCTTTTTGGAGACATGCATGAAACTGTTGCACAACAATAAGGCAGTTAAGGGATTATAGGAGTTGATCACTAGGTGCACGGGGTCAAGGGAACCTCGCGTAGTCTGGAAATTAGGAAAGCATGCATTGCGCACTGGGAGAGAAATGAGATTGACAGTGTAGATTGGTGAGTACAAAATGGATCAAGCAATCCTAGACCTAGGTTTGAACGTGAATGTGTTACGAAAGTAGACATGGGAATGCATGGGCAGGCCCGCATTACTGTGGTCCCCTATTCAATTATGAATGACAAACCAACAGAATATTTTTCCCATCGGGAGGTTGCAAGTGGTAATAATTGATATCGAAGGCATGATCATGCAGACGGACTTTGAAGGATTAGAGATTGTCAATGACAACAATCCTTATGCTACGTTGCTAGGAATAGACTGGGCCATTGATATGAATGGAGTCATTAACCTAAAAAAGCAAAAGATGATATTCGAGAAAAAGCCCCTATGCATAGTAGTTCCGCTAGACCCAGCTGAAGGAGCGCGCTACACGAAACCAGTGCGCGACAATGAAAGTGACGATGAGCTGGATTGTATTTACTAGATAATGACATGAGACTAGGATCAAGTGAACTTGATGGCAAATGGGAGGATCTCATGGGAGCGCAACAACACCTGTACTTCAGATTCAAATGAAAAAGTAGAATGTTGGCAGAACCGGTTGCATGAAGTGACAACACCGAATTGCAATATGATGATTAGATGAATGCATTGCGTGACGACAGAGGCATGGGAACTACCAACATATGATGGGGTGACTGTGGTGGATGAATTCCTAGGAAAATTTGAAAGCACAGTACCGGAATAGCAACGGTACGGTGCAATGGAATGGTCGTTGTGCGCAACACCCGCATGATGGTGGAGTACACATCAAAAGACCATTGTAAACTAGCGTGAATGTAGGAGGCAGATGTTCTTATGGTTTGGAAGCCCCCAGCAGCGAACAAGAGCCGGGCAGCTAGGACGAAGCAGCTTGCACACCCACCTGTATTGATGGGTGCAGATATGTGTTGTGCAAGCACATCTCAAAGAAAGGATCGAAATCAGAACCAAACACAGCAGCAGGAAAAGCAATGCACACCAGAAATATTTCATGATGAAGCATTCAAAAAGCTATGTAGAATCATGAACAGAGTTCACCAGGTGAAACAAACTAACTGGGACCTGTGCGTACTAGTAGTTTGATGGGCCTATAGGGCCATAAGCAAAAACCAGAGCATAGAAGTAACCCCAACATTGCCGAAAAGAGATGAAACCATAAGAGCATAGAAGAATCTCCCTAAAACAGCTCCAGCAGTTGGGACAGTACGTGAGGACTCGGGTAAAGGACTTATGTAGTTACAAGAAGCCATTTGGTGAGGGAGCTTGAAACTTCATGAACTTGGCGAAGATTGGGTACGACCGAGAAAGAAGAGCATGACATTGGATGAAGAAATCAAAAAATTGGAAACCAAAGTTATGCAAGCATGCTACGCTAAAAAACTAAGCACGATGGGACAAGGTCTAGCAGCCATACTACTGCATCAGAAGAATTTGTGGCCTTGCTACCATGACTACGACTGCACCTTACTAGACAAAGTAACTAGGGGAGTGCACCATACAAGGAAGAGCGTGACGCACTAACGGATGCAAGGGTAAGTGAGGGGTGCCCGCGACCCAAGCTAGTAGAAGAATTGAAGCCTCTCACTGATGGTGCGACCACCTGACTATCTGTAGGAGGCACAGTCTCAGCGCTCCAAGTAGTTAAAAGAGAGTGCGGGACTATAAAAGAGTCTATATGGGAGATGTGCAAGACGAAAGTTACATGTGGGATCAGTATGACACATGGGTCGCGTACGCGCACAAGGGGCTGCACCGCCACACAGGTAGGCTGGGAAGTGATCGTTGGTGTCATTATTCATGACATGATGTCCAATTTAAGGCAATGAGGAGCAGACAATGGGCAATTAGTGTTAGAAAATTATATATTACGAAGTAGTGGAACACACAAAATATTGTAGAAATATAAACACAGAAAAAGCATAAAACAAGAGAGACACAGATATACATGGTTCACCCAGTTTGGGCTACATCCATGGAGAAACAGCCAGTCCTTCTTTTATTATATTATCTAGCAAATTGAAGAGCTACAACCTACAGCAGATCCATTGTAACACCCTCTTCACTCTCAATCTCCTCTCTTCCTCACTCAGAATACAGATATCCATAGACGCAATACAATTCCCTCATATATAGTGAGGGGTTTCCTTCTTGATCCAGGTGGATGTTGGTGGCCACCCACCTATCCCATTTGGACCCCCGCAACTGTCTCTTTTAGTCTTTCAGTTTCCGTAAATGTAGCACAATTTACTATTTTTAGCAGTTTTTTTTCGGGTCCTGAACTTCCGGAGTCGTTTTGAGGCCTTAAACGACGTTTTTTGGGAAATTTGGGGGCAACATGGGTCCATGGACCGATGTTGCCCTTCCCAAAGTGGTAGTTCTCGGAT
>APFE030127879.1:12983-28117 GCA_000404065.3 Pinus taeda | reverse complement strand
CTCTTCTCAGAGATAAGCTACCATCGCCCTAGCTGGTTTATTTCCATTTCTGGTTGTAAGCATATTTCGGTATTTTCCATTAATGAAATGAAGCATTATTTCTGCTGCATCTTTGTGTATATGGTTATCTCTGCATTTTATTGCGTTCCTGTTTAAATCCGGATCACTTCTAGGGCAAAAAAACCTAAATTAAACATAACTTCCACAGTCAGATCATCCGCCTAATGAACGGCCTAGATTGACTAGAAATTACTAGACTTTTACAAGGCAATTTTACATCTATTTTTAGCTTCGGGGGTGCTACCCCTGCACCCCACCATGTGGAGGGGTGTACAGTCTTCCTGGGGTATACATCTAGCTGAGACCTTTGAATACAAAAGATAATTAGGGTCTAGACACAACAATTAAGACACAGCCAAAACTAGATTTGGGACTATCTAACGCCAATCTCGAATTAATTAGCCGAAAATGGGGGGAACAGTCGAATTTGAATTCAAAAGGGCCTATAAATCACAAGCGGCTCTCCACTGAACAACCCTTGGAATTTTGAGAAGTCAGTTGGTGTGCTATCAATTGGGTATGAACCTAATGAATTTGGAGGCTATGAGAGCAAGTCCATGGTTTGAAACACTACCAAAGGAGACATAGGATTCCCTGATTAGAATGATGTCAACAACCAAGGGAGTTGTGCAGAGCTCTATGTCACCAGTAGGGGACGCACTAGAAATTCCTAAATCGCCCCAGATGTTGAGGCCCAAAAAGGATCCAGAGGCAGCAAGACTGGTCTGTATGTCTTCGAGAAATCCACGGTTCGGTAAACTGACTATGGATGATAAGGGAAAGATAGTTAATATTGAGACAGATGATGAGGAGGAGGATATTTAGGCCTTTGT
The DNA here is from genome assembly GCA_000404065.3 of Pinus taeda. NCBI lineage: Eukaryota > Viridiplantae > Streptophyta > Pinopsida > Pinales > Pinaceae > Pinus > Pinus taeda. Next base: position 27,224 of record APFE030127879.1, on the reverse strand, counting down.
AGAAGAGATTGAACCAAATGAAGAAGTGGATGAAGACATTCAGCCAATACGCACTGTAACAAAACTGCCCAAATATGTCCCCCCATGGAAAGGGAAGGAAAAAGTACCCAAGGACGTGGATACCATTAAGAATGCACTCGAAACCCCACTCCTCCCAGATGGAATTCTATTTGAGGATTCAGTCCTGAGCCGCATACCCACAATGAAATTTGAAGATTGGGACATTGCGAACAGTGAAAAGTTCCCACATTTGGAGACAAGCCAACTTATGAAACAAAGCAAGGAGGGGATAGTTACAGTGCTATAACCATGGAAATGGTTGCACGGGGTGGAGGAGGTTGGGCTACTCCACCTACTATGGATTCAACATTTTCACCAGGCACCAATCACGATATTCGTCATCAAGAAACTACTTTGCCTAGTGCATGAGGGGTACTTGTGGCTAGAGGAGCTGATTCCCATTACGGTGGAGCTGATTCATAAGATTTCAAACCTTCCCTGTACGGGAAGGGACCTTGTGGAAATAGTTGGCCAAAGTGGATACTTGGTGCTCGTAGAAGCCATGAAGAAGAAATACAAGTTAGAGAAGAAGTAGAGGGGCTATGTGATTACTAGCATTCAAGACAAAGGGGTGCGCTTAGCCACTGAGCTGCTGGCAGGTAAACTGATGAGAAAATGTCGCGGCAACGAGGTACCAGCAACAGTCATCGTGCTGGCCAAACAATGTACTGAGGGAGTATAGTTCAACTGGGCCCAATTCCTCTTCGAGGAGTTCCTGACAAACTACAAGGAGACTCAGGAGCAGGGTAAGACCTTCCACTACGCGTGGTTGCTCTTATCCATCTTTTTGGTTGCAGGGGAATTGTCGGAGGACAGTCAGTTTCGTCCCCTTGACCAAGACTTTCCAGAGGCAGCGAAATATGCATCGCTTTGGGTCACAAGGCATGCCATGCACATCCGTGAGATCAAGATCTTTTGGATACTCATGGAGGCAAGTGTACAGATGTGGATCCACAAATGTTCGTTCCTATCCCCCATGGTATACGACGGCTTACGGAGCTTTGCATACTTTAAGATAGATATGCACAATGTGTATATCAAGGCGTGGAAGGATCCAGACCAGAACTAGACGAAAATCCCATTCATCGCAATTGATGATGTTGTTTTCACGGAGCTCGACTCATGGCCACCCAAATGGCACACCCTGAATCTGTCAGCATGCGATGAGGCAACAATACAAAGACAGAAGGATGCCGCCAAGCTACTGGCACAACAGAAGAGGAATGAGCAGTTAGTCAAGGAAGTAAGGGCTTCCCATGAGGCAACAAAGGCTACTGCAGAACAAACCAAGGCTGCCGATAAAAAAATAGTTTCTAGGGCCACCACGACAGAGGAAAAAGGATCGGACCTGACCACAGGACATGGGACAGATGGTGGAAGGCACGGACCCAAGCACCACCTCTACACAATTGAAACAGCCATGCGGGATGGAATGAACAGGGCCACAGAAGAAGACCAAGGCTTCCAAATTGGATGGGGAGCCTACTACATTAACAAAGGGTGATCTATAGGACATCGACAACACAATTCGCGAGGTCACCAGGGAGGCACTCCAAGAAGCAATGACGGAAAAGCAGAATGTGTTGGGGGCACTCAGGGACAACTGCAGGGACTTCAAGTGTGACTCCCACAAGAAGGAATGATAGCCATCTACGATGCCACGAGAGCATCGGCAATAGAGCAGTTGTTGCGGGCCAAAATGGCCAACACCGTCGCATTGTTGGAAGGAGCACTGACAGCAAACAACATGGAGGATAGAGTCATGGTAGGACGGATCAAAGGACTCGGCTTAAACTTGGCTTCCCTTCTGTGAGATATTTTATACCAGCTACAAGACGGAGCGGCGACAGAAATCCGTGCTAGGGAGGGACACACAGTGCAAATGCTAAGTGAAAAATGAATCAACATCGAACAGCTTAGCCTACAACGTGATGAAGCGGTGACTCAGAATCAGCAGTTGGAGCAGATCATAGAGAAAGCATGTCGTCACGTCCTAGAATAGGAAATTGCAATAGATCTGCCAGTAGGAATGCGGATCCACAAATTGGCTAGTGGATTTCTTGAGGTGAAGGAGGAAGCTACGAGGATCCAGCTGGACCTCAACCTGCAAATTTCTAAACTACGATTAAATGCGCAACCCTCCATGCCCCCAGAATTTCTAGATTAGCGTGCTGGAAATATCTGAAAAGGGTTGGAAGAAATTGAACAGGCAGTGTAGAGCTACACCACATTGTTGGAAGAATCCTTCGCGGTCCTCACAACCTTACAGGAGGACCCCACCATACAGCAGTTGGAAACAGAGGCATGGGAGCTTCAAATGCAATATGATAGCGTGTGCGAGATGGCGCAGACAGTGGTCCTAACTCAACAGCTCGCAAGGTTAGAAATTGAAGAAGCAAGTGGACGCAGCGCACCAAAAAGAGGTAGTACTTAAAGCACGCGTCCAACCTTGGATTGATGAGGCCTTCCTCATCACGGCTGGCATCGAAAGGAAAACTCGCGCAAATAAAAGCAATGTGGGACTTGAGACAGGGATTTGACCCTAACAATGAGCATTTGGTTGAGCAAGTAGAACGGATCCAGCAGACGGTGTTAGGGCCTAAATCTACCTCAGGCTGAGAAAGGTAGGTATAGGGTAACATCAAACCATGCTTAACCTGGTAGCTAGCCCTACCAGGTCAGGAGATGGCTCTCTCCTTGTCAATCTCAGTAAAATATATCAAATGAAGCTTGAGATGACTGATGTAAAGACTAATTTTAGGCTAGGTATATGCTCAGAGGAGTTGATTGAATTTGATGATGGTTTGCTGGCTCAAATGTGAAAGGCAGATTTGGGTCCAGGGAATGGACTTAGTCTTGCAGAGGCTTCTGTGGGACGAGGTAGGCAAATGCTTTAGTACTTTTAAATTGAATGATATTGAGATTCTTAAGACTAGTGAGGAGTTGGAGAGGGCATGAGAGTCTCAGGAATCCTCTTCAAACAGTTGAGGGCAACATCAATGATTTCTACTTTTATCCTTGATTCATTTAGTTCAGTTGAAAAGAGAGAGATAATGGCATACATAAACACATGATAAATTGAATCATAGAAGGAAAAACGATACTAAATCATCTTGCTACAAGAATCCTACAAAATGTTGCAAACCCTGGTCTATTTCATTGCCAAACTGCAGAGATGAATGTACAATGATGCTCAAACCTTTCACAAAACTCCAACCTTTACCAATGACTGAAAAACTACTAGATATAGGCAACAAACAACTCATGCTAGTCTTTAGCGGTTGAATTCATGAGTTTAGGAGTTGTTTCAACAAGATCTAAACTAAGAACTAAAAAGTAGGCAGTGGAACAGCTTGCCTCTAAAACCTAGGAAATTGATTCATTTAGTTTCAAAACTACCTTTTCATGATGTATCTACCTCCATGAGTAAAATTTTAGCATACTTACATCAAAATCCATCAATTTACATCAAATTACATCATGAGTTTGACCATGAGAGAGAGAAAAGTAAAACTGAGAAAAAATTGGGCGAAAAATAGAGTTTTTTGGGCAAAAAAGTCAATTTTCCATCCTGCGCATCGCACCTTTGTCCTTGTGCGCCATGCCATTTTGAAACTGATTTTGGAGGCCTTCCCAAGCACCAAATTTGCTCCAAGTGGCCTTGTTGGAAATTTCTATCTGTCTACTTTCCAGAACAAGTGGAATTTCTGAATTTGGAGTCCATTTCCCTCTCCAAAAGTGAGTTCTCCCAACACTGCTTCCTGTGTGGCCAAAAAGGGGCAGAAAGGGCATTTTTGAGGTGTTTTTGACCCTTTTGGAAGCTCAAAACTTGACAAACTTTCTTGGCCATTTGTGGACATTCATATTTTTGCCCGAAGAATCCAAAAATTTTGAGTTTCCCTCCAAAGGAGGTCCCTAGAAAAAGCACGCACCAAGGGGCATGGTGCACCAGGTAGAAAAACCTGTGTTTTGCTCCAATAATTCAAAATTGACAAAAAGTGTGCCAAATTTCTTGAAATTTGGGCTGATTGAACTGAATCAAGTACTCTTTTGGGCCAAGGAAGCCTCAGCTAAGATCTTGAGCTTATCTTGCTCTTTCTTCCTCCTTAAAGTTTTCCTCAACTTGGCCTTTAAAGTCCTAATTCTTGCTTTGTAACTTTTGTTTCTTGCCAAATAATGAAAAGCCATGTGCCGCAACATGTCCTTCTCCTTGTTAGCCTTGTCCAGCATCCTCTTCAAGTGCATGTTCATCTTCTCCAACCAAGACTCCTTGTCATTTTCTATCTCTTGTTCAATGGAATTCAAAGTGACATGGTCCTCTTCGTCAATTTCTAGCTCCATTTGGCTTTGCTTATCCTCCAACTATTTGTTTTCTTTCTTGTTTGTCATCTATATCATCCTCGTGCATCTTCTCTTTACCTTTTCTTTGTTGCTTAGCATAGTCATATTCACTGTCTCTTTCCATTGTTTTCCCTTGGTTTTGAAAAATGTGATTATATATGAAGGGTTTGTGGATAATAGTATGGAATAGTATGGAATGGGCAGAGTGTATGGGGAAGGGAGTGTGGAAATGTATATATGAACAGGGCTTAGGGATGTAAGTAGGGTTTAGGAAGTGAGTAGGATGAGTGTGTAGGGTTTTAGGGAGAGTGTGTAGGGTTTGGTGATGTGAGTAGGGCTTGTAGGGTTTGGGGATAGTAAGAATTAGGTATTAGGATTTAGATATGCCAATTAGGATTTGGGGGTAGTGGGATTAGGTATTAGGGTTTTTAGTTTTGGGGATATGGGAATAGATGAATGTGAATGAAAGAGGGAAGGGGGAACTGAGATGAGTGAAATTTAGTGAAGGGGAATGTAACTGATGCAAGGGGAGCAAACAGTAACAATGACAACTTTGAAACCCTAGATAGTTTTTTGAACGTGACTGTGCAACAAACTAGGGTTTTCCTTTTCACCTATTTACACACCATGAACGATGATCAAAACTTTTGCAATGGCACTATGGAATGCTTCACTTACTTGTTGAATGATGATTGCACAAATTTGGAGCTTGGAAAAATGATTTGAGTGAAACTTGGGCTTAGAAGGCAAGTGCACCATGCCACTACCTAGGTGCGCTATGCTCAATAGGTGCGCCGCATCCATTCAAATTGCAGTGTAAAACCTACACCAGGTGCATCATGCTCAACAAGTGCGTCGCGCCAGCTGACGAGGGGTAGTGATTTTTGCAAGACACTTTTTGAGGCCTTCGCGGTGTCCAAATTAGGTGTGGGATATCTTGTTGGAAATATTATTGAGTCTACTTTCCAAAACAACTTGAATTTTTCAATTTGGAGTTCATTTTCCCTATCAAAAGTCAAATATCCCAAGACTGGTCAAAATGTGCAAAATGAGGCTGCCTAAAGGTAGCGTGCTGTTGCAATCATCTTTTGAAGGTTTCCCTCAACTCCAAATTGAGCTCATAATAGATCATTGGAAAGCTCTTTGTGTATATTTATCATTGGACTCATCAAGCAAGTCATTTGGCCAACCAAGCTAGGATAAATATTGATTTTCCCAAGGTAACTTCAGAGGTGCGTCAATTCTCTTGAGGCAACTGTATTTTTGACATTTCTCTAAAACCATGTCACCTGAGTAAAAAGTGAAGGAGGTTTTTCTTCCTTGGCCTGTTTTGGACAAAACCCTCTCTCAATGTTTCCAAATTCATCTTTCCTTTCTTAGAAGCATCATTTTAGTAAAACCTACCTCGATGTGTGGAACAGGGGATTTGTCGAAATGAAGTGAAATGAAAGGGAAAAGGGGCTTCTAAATTCTTGAGAAAATTTTGAGAAGTAGGGAGGGATGTTAGGAAGTAGGGGAAAGTGGAATTTCAAATATTTAGTGAAGGGAGGGGGTCCAAAAGGACAAAAGACAGGCCCAACCTAGAAAATTGTAGCAGGAAACTAGGGTTTGTGCGAAAATGAATATTTTGAGGGATATTAGTGATTGGAAGTGTTTAATAAGGTACGTTAAGGATAGGGGAAGGTGTATGAACATCAAGATACAAGTTTTGCTGATGATTTGACCATCCAAGAGAAATTACCTTCAAAACCCTAGGAGAGGGAAATGAACCTTACCTAGGCACAATTGAAGCATGAACAAGGTGTAAAATGACCCATTGGAACTTGACATGATGATGACAACCCTCTGAATGATGGTACACTCAACTGAATGGTGAAATGGACCGAAATTTGGAAAACTTTGAAAGGAGTGAAAACAAACCCTAGACCTAATACCTAGTGACCAAATTTTGCTTGAAGACTCACTAAAATGACAAAATTTGACCTTGACACCTTAAAATCACTTTGTAAGAGCATGTTTGATCACTGGAGGAAGGTTTCAAAGACTGAAACTAACAGATGGCAGAGTAGTGCGCTACAGATCTTCGCGCAGCACGGGCACAACGGGATGGACTTCACGCAAATATCGTCGTGCCAGCAAAGTGACTCGGGACGAGTCATGATGATTGTGTTGGGGGCTTGTTGGGTAGCGGATCCCCCCATAGTATGTTTTTGGGGCTTAAAGCCTGAATTTTGGTCAATTCCAATGTAAAGACCCCGCAAAATGTGGGCACGGAGTGCGATATTCTAGGGTTTTCCACCCTAAAATAATGTAATTTAATGTATGATGTGTCGGCCTACCCATGGTCCCTAGACCATGGGATTGTATAAATAGAGCGAGGCTCTATGTGTAAAGGAAGTCATAGGTTTGGGATAAGGAAGTAGCTTTGAGTGTGTAAGTTCGAGTCTTGGGTTGTAGTAGTATTAAGAGGCTCTGCAGCTGAGTGCACAAAGACCTGGTAGAGTCCCCAGCTGTGTGTTCGGACCCCTGCAGCTGAGTGCATAGGGTGGAGTTGGGATTGTTCTTAGACAGAGAATTAATAAAAGATAAGTTGACTCTGGAATATTCCGTTCTATGCTTCTATTATATTTATGAATCTCTTTACGATTTTATGATTGCATGCACTTGTTATGAATGCTGAAGGATTAATGAGAATATTGGGCCCACATAATTAAGTTAAGATCAATAATAATAGCATAGTAAGGATAAAGGATCTAGGCAGCACCTCTTCGCGCTCTTTACAGAGTTGCGCGGAAGCAGTGACACAAGTTACAAAGGACAGATAGTTGCGTGGAGCAGCGCAAGCAAACAAGTTTGGTTCGTGAGCTTCCTAGACTTCATCAAGACATCCATAAGGTGTGGAAACCTGGTTCCAGCACCCTCCCATACTACCTCGGGTGAGACCTCAGTCTGTGCATCATGGAGTATTATTGAAAGGGCCGGTAGTTTCGGGATTTGTTTGGCTAAATCACTTCTAAACCTGCGTCAGGCCCCAACAAGCCAAAATGATGCTTCTTGTAGAAAGCCGAAATATCCTTTCCTTATCTGTGAGGAGGATCATTACACTAGAGATAGTCCCCGACGATTTGAAGTTAGTCGCTTGCTGAAAGGGACTCCAGCTGTCTTAAAAGAACCCTTTCCGTCATAGTATACCCAATTGGTATACCATCCTCAATATTTTTCTTCCTCAGGTTCCCAAGTGTTCATGATGAAAGGTTCGCCACCTATCTCAATCGCTACTCAAACTAAGGACTATCAAGCTACATCTAAATAGACCATGGAGAAAGAAGCCCATGATGCTCCTTCTACTTCTACTCCATCCTCTTCTGGTCTGCTCCATATCGAGCGCCCGAACAATGAGTCCATCATTCGACCATCCCCTAAAGGTGTTCTTCAAAATTCATCTTTCAATCTAAATACCAGAGCTGCACAACATTACAATATTGTTGAGGATTTATCTCAGGTTCCTTCAGCAATGTCTGCCTTGGAGGTTCTTCAATCTTATCCAACGCAGTGGAAGTCATTGTTTTCTTCTATAGGTGCTATTGATCCTTTTGATTCGAGTCTGATTACTTTCAATCTAGAGAATCATGTACCTTGTCTTCCTCATCAAATCGCATTTATGATCCAAGTCCTTATCAAAGGAAAGATGATTCATCGAATGGCTATTGATGAAGGTGCCTCAACCTACATCATGTAAGTTTTGTGTTTGAAAGCCATTGGGTCTCCTCCTCTTAACCAATCTTCGAACACCTTGGAATACTTTGATGGCAGAGGCTCGTGACCATACGATATTCTCATGAGCTTACCAATTATGTGTTAGAGAATTATATATTACAAAGCAATGGAACACATAAAATATTGCAGAAATATAAACACGGAAAATGCATAAAACAAGAGAGACACAGATATATGTGGTTCACCCAATTTAGGTTACATCCATGGAGAAACAATCAGTCCTTCTTTTTATATTATCTAGCAAACTAAAGAGATAAAACCTAGAGCAGATCCGTTGTAACTCCCTCTTCCCTCTCAATCTCCTCTCTTTTCCTCACTCAAAATACAGATCTACATAGACGTAATACAATTCCCTCATATATAGGGAGGGGTTGCCTTCTAGGGAAAAAAACCCCTAAATTAAACATAACTTCTACCGTCAGATCTCCGCCTAATGAACAGCCCAGATTGACTACGAAATTACAACATTTTACAAGGCAATTTTACATCTATTCTTAGCTTCAAGGGTGCTGCCCACAATCCCCTCGCTAGGGGGGGGAGGGGGGCTCCCGAAAGGTTATAGCTGCCCCCCCCCGGACCCCCCCTGCAGCGAATATTTTACGGGCGATGTTGTCGTCCCATTTGGAACTGGGGTCCAAAGCGGCGATACCTTTGAATACATGAGATAATCAGACTCCACACCTAGCATTACGTTAGAAGGAGAGACTGTTGAATTAGAAGTAGAAGTCATATATGCCAGTCTCAACTACAACCTTCTTCTCGAGCGAAGTTGGACTCGCCCCATGTTTTGTGGAGTCTTATTTGTTTCACGTACTTCGCTTTCCCCATGAAGGAAAAATAGTCATAGTTGATCAATTATCTTTCTTCTCTTATGGTTCATCCAATGGTAACATTCCTTATGTGGGAAATACCGAGGTTCCTTAAGAGAGCATGGGTGCAGGTCTCTTCAAAGAATCTACTTTAATGGTTAATTTTACTCTCCCACCTCCAAATTTTCATTCATTTAATATGATATCGGATTCCATGGATCCTTGGATTATCCCTTCCAAAGATAAAATTGACTCATTTGGTGATATTTTTCCTTTAATTCCATTAGAGATAAATTATCAAGAAATTATTTTAGCTTCGATGGTCGCTTCAGAAATTCATACTGTTTTTAATGAACCTGGACATTTATATGCCCTCCCATTGGCTTGGTTCTTGGGATTCTCTAGATCCCTTGAACAAGACATTCCCCACTGACAAGAGTATCGTGGAGGCCATGTCTCTGGAGGAATTTCCATCATCGTGCTTCCTTTCTCCCTCGCCTCGATGAGATGTCTTCCTATCCTGAAGCATTTGTTTCTCATCCTTTTACACCTTTGTTTCAAACACCTATTCGGGTACATGAAATTTTGTAGGAGGATGATGTGGGAAACATCACTACTATGATTCCTATAGACATTTCCATTAAACCAGGAATTTCAAGAACATCCATATAGGGGTTTCTTGTTCTCTAGATGAGATCAAGATCTATAATCAGATTTTTCAAGAATTCTTAGACGTTTTCACTTGGTCATATGATGAGATGCCTGGTATTGATCCAACCATAGTGGTGCATAACATCCTGACATATCTTGGTGCTAAGCATGTTTGAACATGGCTTCGCCCTATGCACCCTTGAAAGGCTATTGCTATCAAAGTAGAAGTAGAAAAGCTTTTGAAAGCATGTTTCATTTATCCTATTACATTGATGGATTGGGTATCCAATATCATCCCTGTTGCCAAAAAGAAGGGCACAATATGTGTTTGTGTTGATTACCGCGATATTAATTGTGCCTGTCCTAAATACAATTATCCTACTCCCTTTATCGACCAGATCATCGACAAATGTGTAGGAAGTCAGATTTTTTCTTTCATGGATGGATTTTCTGGCTATAACCAGATTAACATTTCACCCGATGATCAACATAAAACAACATTTATCTATCCTTGGGGTGCCTTCACTTACAAAAAGCTTCCTTTTAGTTTGAAGAATGCGGGTGCCACTTTTCAGCGAGCAATTTCCTATGCATTCCATGACATTAGACATATTGTTCAACCATACCTCAATAACTTGCCTGCTCATTTGGCTAAACGTCGTGACCATCTGGATCACTTAAGAGCTATCTTTTTATGATGTCGGAATTATAATATTCGTCTCCATCCACACAAGTGTGTGTTTTAAATCGATTCTAGTCAGTTCTTAGTTTTTTTTGTGTCTTGTGAAGGGTTCAAGATTGATCCTTTGAATGTTGAGGCCATAGTAAATCTACCCCCTCCTTCATCACTGCTGCAATTGGAAAGCTTGCAAGGAAAAGCTAATTTTCTCCATCAATTTGTCCCAAATTACGCTAAAATTTCCAAAGGTTATACTCACTTACTTAATAAGGGGATCCCTTTTATTTGGGATGAAGTTGCTCAAGAATCCTTCGATGATTTAAAGAAAGCCATGATTAGTGCTCCTTTACTCCATCCCCCCGATTACCGCTGCAATTATTTATTGTATTTGGTTGCAACTAACAACACCATTGCTATGGTGTTAGTTCAGGATGACGATGATGGCAATGTGCACATGGTTTATTATCTAAGCCAAAATCTTCTTGATACTGAGTCCCACTATGCTCATGTTGATAAGCTTGCTTTGGCGGTGATTCGTATCGTCCAAAGGTTTCGACACTATATCCTTTTAAGGAAAACCACTATAATTTTTTATTGCGACCCCATGTCATATATACTAACTTGTTAGTTCCTAGGGGGTAAATACTCCAAATGGACCGTCATCCTACAAGACTTTGATTTGGAATTTGCTGCTACCAAATCAAAGAAATCACTCGTTTTTACTGAGTTAATATGTGCTCTTCCATCTGCAAGCACCCCAACCAATTTTACTAAGCATATACTCGATGAAACACTGTTTCTGATCAACACTCTTGACCCCTAGTATGGAGACATTATTGTTTATCTCTAAACCCATACCTTCTTATCTAAGTAGTCCCAATCAGACCGACGCCGAATTAGCATCAGTCCCAACCTTATCGGATCCTCGGTGATACCTTGTATCAAGTCAGTGTGGACTCTTTCCTTCACAGATGTCTCACTCTTGAAGAAGCTGAGCGGATCCTAAATGATTGCAACTCTGGTTCCTATGGTGGTCATATGTCTAGATATGCCACTACTCAGAAGATCCTTCGTGTCGGTTATTTATGGCCTTCTATTTTCAAATATTTCATTCTAGCTGTCCAAAAATGCCATGAATGCTAGATTTTCAACCAGAAACAATGTGCCCCACCCGCACCCTTACACCCCATAATTACCATGGCTCATTTTCAAAATGGGGCATTGATTTCATGACATGTAACCCTCGCTCAGTTGGGATGCATGGTTATATCATCATTGCCGTCAACTATTTTACAAAATGGGACGAGGCGATGCCTACATACAATGTTGATGGTATTACTGCCACCCATTTCCTTTTAACCATGTTATAGCACGTTTCAGTGTCCTTTAAGCTATCATGACTGACCATGGATCACATTTTCGTCAACACATGATGGTAGATTTAACTGCTCAGTTGGGCCTTCGACATGATAGCTCGACTCCATATTATCCACAGGCCAATGGACAAGTTGAAGCAGTCAATAAGGTTTTGATTACTATGCTTCAATGTACCATTAGGAAGCACATAAAAGTTGGCATTTAATTCTTTTCTCATATCTTTGGCCTTACCGAACCTCTACTAAGATGGCCACTGGATTCACTCAGTTCCAGCTGGTGTATGGTTTAGAGGCGACTCTTCCAATCGAATATGAAATCCCTTCTCTTAAGCTAGATATCGAACTTCTTCTGAATACCTCACCTGAAGAGGAGAGGCTACTATATCTTGAGAGACTCGACAGGACTTGTCACATCACTACCATGGTCATCGAAGCTCAAAAGAAAGAAGTCAAATCTCATTTTGACCAAAACGTTTCTCCTCACACTTTCGTTGAAGGTGACTTGGTCCTTCTTTATGATCAAGCCAACGATAAGTTGGGGGCAAGAAAGTTCGAACCTATGTGGCATGGACCCTACATTATCAAATGTGTCTTATAAAAAGGTACCTATGAGCTATGTGATATGAGGGAAATGCATTGTCACAACCCCATAATGAGTTGCATCTTAAAAAGTATTATGCGTGAAATTCGTATGATAACTTTTGTACATTAGTGTGTTAATTCATTAGTGTGCATTTTGATTTTTTAGTGTGTTTGTTTGCTTTGTAGACATATGTTTTTCTTCTTACCCTATGTTCCACTCGGTTTGTAGATGTCATTAGGTCATTATATTGGTTTCGTTGATGGTGCTTGTCGTAACACACATAACCTCTCTTTCGCAGCATGGGTACTCTATGACCCTAATGGTGAGCTAATTAACTTACAAGGTATCTACCTTGGTCAAACAACCAATAATATCACTTAGTGCATTTATTGAACTCTTGTTAGAAGTAGTTGCTCTTGGCATTAGGGTTTAGCTGTTAAGTTGGATTCACAGTTCGTTGTGTTACAATTGAACAATCCTTATTCAGTAAGAAATCCACAAATATTGCATATGTATCTACGTGTTAGATTGCTGGAAATAAATTTTCATTACATTACATATCAACATATTCCACGTAATTTAAATACATTAACTAATGCATTAGCAAATTTTGTTCTTGATATACATTTGTGTCATTTGTAAAATTGAATCATGTTATGAACACATAAGTAGAAATAAAACATATATATATATATATATATATATATATATAATATATATATATTTATATATATCGCATCTGCTAGAGTGTTTACATCAAAATGAAAAAAAAATAGAGTGGTCTGAGACACCTGGCTTTAAAAGCCTACAAAATGTGTAAAAGACTAGAAGAACTATCAAATTGCACAGTGCTCATGGTAGCACGCAACTGCTTTGATCACTCAGCCTAACAGTCGATGCAGTCTCACAGAGACTCCAACTGCATGTCTCTACCAACACATTGGAACATCGTCGATGGTGCCATAATCTAGAACCCCTCGTGTGATTGCCTCCAAATTGCACTTCATCTCAGTTAAGGGGTTAGCCCCTTCCTTGCAGTTTGCAACCACTATCAAATGGGCAGCTCACCATGCTATTGGAAACATTCCTAGTGGTCTCTTTGGTCCCACATCTGCACATTTATCATAAGTTGAGTCTTAGATTACATTCTCATAAAAATCATAAAAACTTGAAAAAAAATTCAAAAAACAAGTTTTTATCTGCAATGGTCCACTATTCACCTGGTGGCAGAGGTATATTTGGATCCCCTCTAAAATCCATTTCGGCATAAGCATAGTCATCCACCATAAGTAATTTGCATTCAAGCTAAACAAAGAACAGTGGTGGGTAGTGCATATGTTGGCCCATGCCTCCTCGAGGCATGAGCTAGCTCCATCTCACGAGCCTTGGATCTCGAGGGGTAGGATGTGGTACTACTACCCACTGATACCAGAAGAGTGGTATTCGTTCCAAGAAGAAGGATACTAGTATGGAACCTATTGAGATTGCAACAAGATGATGGAGCTTAGTGAAAAGAGTCGCCTTCACTAAGTGGGCCCGTAGGCAAATTATGGCACAAAGTCTATTTTTAGACTATGTCTATTTTTAGACATATGGATCATGTCTATGAGTTGCAGGATGTTGTTATTGATGATTGGTCAAGTTGGCCAAAATAGACGGACTTCTATTTTTAGACAACAGCAGTGACACTGTCAAGTCTAATTATAGAGCAGTCAAATATTTTTAGCTTATAATAATATTTAGACTATAAACTTTATCTTATTCTCTTGGAGCACTTCAGTTTGAGCTACAGATGTGGCACATGCAGCTATCAGAAGGAAATACGATTTCTTTGTGGGTCAGTTGAGTTGTTGCATTCATGACTTCAGTTAGAACTCAATCAGTTGAGTTTGGTGGAGTTGATTGTGGAGTTGGTGGAGTTGTGTTCAGTTTGACTTGGTTAAACTAGTTGTAATTAGTCTAACT
>APFE030127877.1:14485-50967 GCA_000404065.3 Pinus taeda | reverse complement strand
ATGCACTAGGTATAAACTTAATTCCATGGTTTATTGTGCCATTTAAAGGTGTCCACCATGTGAATAGCTCTAGACCGGAGATTATGAGTTCGATCCTCATTCTCAACATTGACCTATTGTGTCCACATGTTGACTTTAACCTCCCTACCACATGTCAAACTGTGTGAATTCCACTTGGCCAGCAAGGCCGAATTTTCACATGTTCACCACAAACTTCAATAGGTAGTTTCTCCTTCATCCGTAGACCAATTGTGAAACCAAAGATACTACTAGATTCAGCACAATGAGCTCTTCATCTTGGTGCTATTTCTGGAAACATCTGGGAACTTTGAACCTGGAGAATTTTGAAGATCCTCCTGGATCATTCCTCTCCATTGGAAGCTTTTGGACCACCAAAAGTTTGGTTTTAAGCAAACATGAGGTGAGGGTAAAACTCCCTCACCTTTCCGATCTATATCCACCTTGCTTTGCCTAGATTCATGACTTTGAGTCTCACCCAATAGCACTTGACATATCCATGCCTAGAAGTGTGGAATTTCATCTTACCTTCACCTTTCATCCTTTCTTTGTTGATGTGTATCAATGCTTGATCACCAACCTGAAAGTGATGATCCCTCTCATGCTTTTCATGGCACATTTTTAACATGTGAGTTGTTTTATTCATCCGAGGAAAATAGAAAAACCTTTTAGCTATGCCACTATCTTGCCAAGATGGTACAATAACCTAATATGGACATTGTAATTTACTTCTTCCACCTGAGTAGCATGCATTAGGGATTCAGAAACATATTTGGAAACAATATATGGAACATATTGTTCTATATAACTTTCATGTTCTAAAGAACTATTCTACAGAATAACTAAAACATTCAAAGAAGATATTGACAACATATAAGTACTTTGTTTGTTGTACCTTTCTTATACTTGATTACTAAGTGGCATTTCTACATAAAAACCTCCATCTATAATGTCAATACTGCTGCAATTTAGTTTTAGATTGAAGTTATTGAAGTAGTTGATGATTAGTAGGAATCACTATTTCTTTACCCATTAAATAATGTTTCCATCTTTTAACATTTCCATTAATGCATATGATTCCTTATCATAAGTTGGATCATTTGCAACTACTTTAGAAAATTCTTCGGAATGAAAACAAATAGGCTTTCCTTTCTGGAATAAATTTGTACACATTGCATGCCTACTAGCATCAATTTCTAAAATAATGGTTATTGAGGGTTTTGTAAACCTGAGATTGGAGTTGTCACAATTTTTCCCTCAAAGTATCAAATTATTTTTGTTGTTCTCCTCCCCACTGAAATGAAACTTTAAAATTTATTAAAGCATGAAGTGGTGATGAAATAAAAAAGAAATGGAAAAACTTCATCCAATACTAAACTGCAGCCATGGAACTTACAACTTTCCAAATTGAATTGAAAATAATAATATCATCCGATAGACTATGAAAAACTTATCAGGAAAAGGATGAAACAGATCATTCATCTGTTAGGTCCCTATACTACTTTTGTAACCCCTCGTTTTTATTAGTGCAACCCCATTATTATATTGTTGTGCCCATGTAGTTTCCATATTGTTATTATTATGCCCCATACAATCCCACTATTGTCATTATTGTGCCCTTACATTATTATTCTTATGTCAACTCTAATTACATTATGACACCTTAGACTCCTATATATAGAAAGGAGGTATTGTCATTTGTATCATCCAAGAATTGTTCATTCGTGTAATGTAAAGGATGTTCCCCCTCGAAGAGGCTTCTTCTAAGGCTTTTATCCATATTTTCTATCTCTTTTTGAGCTAGTTTCATAACATTTGGTATCAAAGCTTTGGATTCTAGGGTTTCGCTACTCCAAACAGGCCGTTGTGGAATTTTTCCTATAAATTGTTTTCTACAATGTTTCATAAGCTAAAATAAACCATTTGAGATGAAATCTAACTCAGCCTTGGGTCCAAATTTCAAATATTGTCTTTCTATATTTTTAGACATATGATCTGAGGAAGTTAGGGTTCTTGCAAGATCCAAAATTTGATCTAAAACATGTCATCGTGTAAGTTTCACTATAACCCTTTCACTACAAAGTTTCAAAAGCTAAAACAAAAACCCATGTGAGAAGAAATTGGTCTGAACCTTGGCTCCAAATTTCTGATCTTGTCTCACTGTATTTTTGGAGATATAATGTGAGGAAGTTAAGGTTTTTGCAGATCCCCGAATTACATTCCAAATAGGTTACCTTGGGAAAATCGTCATAACCTTCGCTCTGGGCATCTGATTGAATTGTCATCAGAAGTTATAGAAAGAGGACTCAAAGGGATATTACAGGCTGAAATCTCAGAACTTAAAGATCCGAAGGTACATACTTATAGTCGTTTCAAGATCAAGCTCCTAAAATCAAGAAAAGGCGATATGAGGAAGTCTTATGGAAAGGATCTAGTAAATTGGATATTACAGATGGAACAATATTTTGATCTACATGAAGTGCAACTATTACAAAAGGTATGTATTTCATCTTCATATTTAGAACTAGATCAATCTTTATGTTATAAAGTGCTTTGTTCTCATAAACCGCTTGTTACGTGGTCAATTTTCATGGAGGAAATGATAGCACGTTATGAGGATACAAAGAAAAACACCTTCTTTAGCCAATTGATAAATCTCAAACAAAAGTGTTCAATGGCATAGTACATTGAGGACTTTCAAAAATTGACTATAAGGGAAAATGATATCCTAGATAAGCGGAGGATTGATGTATCCATAGGGACTTTAAAGGATAACATTCAACATGAGGTTCATCTTTGGCAACCTGATTCATTGGAGAATGCATTCATGTTGGAAAGAAAATTTGAAATCAAAATTATGGCAACAAGGAAGTCTACCCATCACAACTATAAATATGGAAGTGTTGTTTCTCCTAGCCTTCTATAAAAGACAAGGTTGTCACCCCAACAATTGGGAGAAAAGAGAGAAAAAGGGCTTTGTTACAGTTGTGATAACAAATACATTAAAGGTCATAAGTGTGCCCAAAAGAAATTATTTTACATTGAGTGTGAAGGGGAGGAAGAAAAGGATCAAGAAATGTCAAAAGAAGAGGATATACAACAGGAAACAAACCTAGAGAAAGAAGAAATGAATTTTACCATATATTTTAAATAATTGGCAAGAATTACCACTCCTCAAACTCTTAGGATAGAAGGACAAATGAAGAAGAAAAATGTTGAAGAAGTGAAGGATCATATCGAGAAAGAAGAAATGAATCAGACCATATCTTATAATGCATTGACTAGAATTACCACTCCTCAAACTATCAAGATAGAAGGACATATCAAGAATGAAAATGTTCAATAAGAGAAAGATCACGTTGAGCATCAAGAAATGAATCCAACCATATCTTATAATGCATTGGAAGAAACTATCACTACTCAAACTCTCAAGATAGAAGGACATATGAAGAAGAAAAAAATTCAAGCAGTGAAATATCACATCGAGCATCAAAAACAAGTTCTGTAACTTTTAAAGGATAACACCACTTTGGTGTAGAATCAAATGAAACAATGCGCATATCAACATCATAGTGGAAGAAGTTTTGATGTGGGTGATTGGGTATTTTTACGACTACATCTCAAGTAAGCTATTTATGAGAAGGAAAAGCTAGAAATATTACATGAACTTAAGAAATTACAACCTTACCTAATGGAAAGACACTTCAAGGTAAAAATGGATCATGATGTTCTTAAAAATAAAATTGAACAAAGATTATCTTTAGAAGAATAGACAAAATGGGTCACAAATATGTTGGGTTATGACTTCGAAATTATCCACAAAAAGGGAAGAAAAATGTTGTTGCAGAGGCACTCTCAAGAAAGGATGAGGATGTGGAAGCATTGTTTTGTGCTATTTCTATTATCCAAGCAGATTGGAAAAATGAAGCAAGGGATGAATGGAAGAAGGATGAAGAAGTGTGGCCACTCATTCAAAAGTTACAAAAGATCGCAGTTCAAACAATATTGCCAAAACTTGACAAGGAAGGAAGAATCATATTGGAACCTAGAGCAGTCACAGAAACAAGAACCCAACAACTACAAAATCAATCAAATTTAGAGTATCTCATTAAGTGGAAGAACTTACACAGTAAAGATTCCACATGGGAGGACAAGAATTTTATATAGAAGCATCAAGAACTACACAAGCGATGAGGAAAATGGTTTTTGAAGGAGAGGGGCATGATAGGTCCCTATACTAATAGTGTAACCCCTTATTATTTTTAGTACAACTGCCTTATTATATTGTTGTGCCCATGTAGTCCCCATATGGTTATTATTGTTCCCCATAGAAGCCCACTATAGTTATTATTGTGCCCTTACATTATTATTGTTATGTACGCTCTGATTATATTATGACCCCTTAGACTCCTATATATAGAAAGGAGGTCTTGTCATTTGTATCATCTAAGAATTACTACTTCCCAAACTATCAAGATAGAAGGATATATCAAGAAGAGAAAGGTAATAGTGTTGATTGATTCGTGTAGTACCCATAATTTTATTCATTGTAAGATAGCCAAAGAATTGAATTGCTTCGTATATCTAGCATCAGAGTGTCAAGCGATGGTTTTAAATGGAGGAATCATAAATTCATCTAGAAGATTCCATAATATCAAGCTATCCATGGAATAATATGTATTGAATATCCCAATGCTTTACATTCCAATGGGTGGTGTTGATGTTGTACTACGAGTGTAATTGCTACAATCATTGGGTACAATAGCTTTCAATTTTCAAGAACTTTTCATGAAATTTTCTTCGGAAGGAAAGGAGGTTGAATTAAGGGGTATCATAGGGAAATTGGGAAAGATAATCATCTCTAATCGAATGACAAAGATTTTAAAGAAAGAACAAAGAGGCGTAATTGCACAATTATGTTCGCTAGAGGTTCCCACGTTGAAATCATCTGTTTCTCCAGATGTCCAAAAGGTCTTTGACAATCATTCCAAGATATTTGAGACTCCCAAAGTCCTCCCACCTATTTTTGATCATGATCATGCTAATAATTTTCTAGGAAGTGTTCCTTCAAACATCAACCCTTACATATATCCCTTTGCACAAAATAGTGGAATTGAGCATATGGTTGTAGAAATGCTAGAGGATGGTACAATTCAACCTAGTCAAAGTTCTCTCTGCTCTAGTAATATTGGTGCAAGAAGGATGGATCATGCTGTAGGATTTTAGATTATAGAGATCTCAACAAGCTCACTATTAAAGATAAACTTCCCATTCCTCTCATTTATGAATTATTCTATGAATTGCATGGAGAAATTTACTTCAGAAAGTTCGACCTTCATGCAGGATATCATCAAATCATAATGAAGACTAAAGACATTCTGAAAAGAACATTTATAACTCATGAGGGTCATTATGAATTTTTGGTCATGCCTTTTGGCCTTACCAATGCACCTTCTACAATCCAATGTTTGATGAATTCCATTTTTAAACCCTTCCTTAGAAACTTTATGTTGGTATTTTTTGATGATATACTAATCTACAACATGTATTGGAAGGATCATGTTCAACATGTTGATAGAGAGCTTAGACTATTGGACGAGAAACAAGTATATGCAAAACATCCAAATGTTTCTTTGGAGTAGAAGAGGTGGAATACTTGGGTCATATTCTATCTCATGAAGGTGTTAAGGTAGACACTCAACTTCAAAAATTTATCCAACTCTTAAAGGATAACCTCACTTTGGCACAGAATTGAATGAAACAGCAGGAAAATCAGCATCACAACAAAAGAAGTTTCGTTATAGGAGACTGGGTATTTTTACGAATACAGCCATACAAACAAATGTCGCTCAAGCAAGCTAAGAAAGATAATAAATTATCACAAAAGTACTATGGTATTTACAAGGCGTTGAAAAAGATTGGTACTATGGCATAGAAATTGGAGGTTCCTACATCTTCCCGAGTCCCCCAGTTTTCCATGTTTCATGCTTAAAGAAGATTATAAGTCACAATATCCCAATTCAAACAATATTGTGAGAACTTGATGAGGAAGGAAAAATCATATTGGAACCTGAAGCAGTCATGGAAACAAGAACCTAATATCTACAAAATCATTCAATATCAGAGTATCTCATTAAGTGGAAGAACTTACCCACTAAGGATTCTGGATGGGAGGACGAGAATTTTATACAGAAGCATCTAGAACTACTCAAGCATTGATGACAACACTTTGTGAAGGAGAGGGGCATGTTAAGTCCCTATACTACTAGTGTAACCACCCATTGTTATGAGTGCAACCCCCTTATTATATTGTTGTGCCCATATAGGCTCCATATTGTTACTATGATGCCCCATAGAAGCATTGTTGTGCCCTTACATTATTATTGTTATGTCAACTCTAATTACATTATGACCACTTAGAATCATATATATAGAATGGAGGTATTGTCATTTGTATCATCCAAAAATTGTTCATTTGTGTAATGTAAAGGAGGTTTCCACCTCGAAGAGGCTTAAATCTAGGGCATTTATCTATCTTTTTGTGAGCCGGTTTCATAACATCATCACTCTCATTAAATTTTCTAGAGCATTGCATAAATCAAATGTCATAACCAACCATTCATAAAACCCTTGTGTAGTCTTAAATGCAGTTTTCCAAATATCATTCTTTGCAATACAAATCTGATGATAACCATCTCTTAAGTATAGTTTAAGGACTGATATATGATACATTCCAATATTCAGAAGAGGGGTATCAGATTGTAATTGAATCTCAGGTTGTATTTCTCGTTTTGAAGGTAGAAATTTTGGTTATTTAAATAATTGTTTGTAAGAACCTACTATTTCAGCAAATTTATCATTAAACTGAGAATCACACCCTTGAAAAGAATCATACTAATCTTTAGTTATTTTTTTAAACAATCACAAGAATATACCATTTACTTTAATTTATTAATCTTTTCAAATGACTAGCGTTGATTAAATCCAAGTTTTTCTGACTTCTTTGTTCCCTCATAATGTATTCAATTCCATCTTTAAAGAGATGATACTCGTTCCCCATTCTATTAAAATTGACATTTCTATCATAAATATATGGACTACTGAAGACAACTCCAAATATATTCAGAGGAATCATATCTAGCTCAACTTCATAAACAAAATTAGTTGTAATTGCAAACTTTAATTGACATTGTTTTGTGGTAAGCATGTGAGTGTTTTCTTTCAACCATCCTAAATGATATGGTTTTGGATGATTTTTAGTTTCCAATTCCAATTTCCTTACTAGTTCCTTAGATATTAAGTTTCCTTAGGCCTTTCTCCTTCTTTATTAGTTTTCATTGATACCTATTAGACTCATTGCGGTAAAATCCCAAAACTTGTTACACTGCAGCACTAGCATTCATTTCACTATTCTCTTGAAGGAACTTCTTTTTCTTAAGTTCTGGATGAATATTCCAACACTTCGAATCATCATGTCTGATCCTATGACAATGAATACAAGTAGGACTTCCTCCTTCTTTTCTAGCTATCGTCAATATCTATTAGACACATTGCGGTAATATTTTGCTCGCCACCAGAGTCAGATCCCAAATCTTGTCGTATTGTAGTATTGGCCTTCATTTCAGCATTCTCTCTAAGCAACTTCTTTGGCTTATGTTCTAGATCAAGCTTTCAACAGTTGGACTCATCATGTCCAGCCCTATGAAAATAAGTACAAGTAGGCTTTCCTTCTTTGTTAGCTGTTGCTGATTTATTTCCTTTCAACTTACCCTTTCCTTAACCTTCATTCGAATCATTGTGTTCTGACTGCTTGAATGGTTTCCACTAGAAATGTCTACCACTAGATTCAATGTGAATGTCTTTCACAAATACTTCATCAAATTCATTTGGATTAAACATAAGTAATGTATGTTGCAAATAAGAATGCAAACTTCAAATATACTTTAACACAATTTCCTATGTGTTTAATGTAACAACAAGTGCTAATTGTTTTTTCCTAAATTTGTGTCTAACCACTTCTACATTATGTCATTTACCTTACCTCAAATGTTGCCAATATATTACAACATGTTGCATGTATCCTAAAGGATAGAACTTCTTTCGAAGAGGTTTAACAAAACTAGACCATGAAGAGATAATTTTACCTTTATGCTTCAAATATGATTGAGTTTTACTTTCCCACCAAATCAAATTTGTTCCCCCCATTCTAAGTGTACCTAACTAAATTTTCACAGAATCATCAACAATGTTCTAAATCATACAATAAACTTCAAGTTCTATAACTCAATTATCTAGCTTTTCAGGATTCATTTCACCATCATATATCAACAATTCAAACTTAACAGTAAGATCCAAAAATTTAGAATTATTTTGCTTATTTTGTGAGTCTGAAGATAAACTTGAATGATCAAAAGGTGAATAAGAAGAAGATGAAGATGGAGGAGAAGTACGTTCCTTACCATCAATTTTATTCTTGCCATTTTTCTCTTTCATGCCTTTAAAATACCAAGAAGGAGAAGAAGGAGATTTGTTACCATCATCTTTCTCCTTTCCATTTTTCTCATCCTTATCTTTACAAGACGAAGTCACATATCTAGCCTTATCATATTCATATATATCTACAATCATCCGTTGCATATTAAGGAACATCTGTTGAAATTGCTCATCTCTCTTAGGGTAAGGAGATTCTCCTTCATTTTCATCTGCCATATTTCGAATGACTTTCCTCTTTCCAATCTCTAGATTTTTCTCTTCAAGTTTCCCTTCTCCATGTCACGACCTAGATCTAGTCAACATTCACATTGGAAAATATCTTGCTTAAACATGATCAACCTCCCTCTAATACCAACATATGATATGAAATCTAGAGGATTGATTATTTGCACAATTTCACCAACATTAAATAAGGTTTCATTTATGTGAATACATGAGGGTAATTAAGCTGTTAATATGCCTTAAACATAAACTTCACGAACTAAAAATAAAAATGAACAACGAAAATAAATGATGCAAACACATAAAATATTGGTGACAGAGTTTGTCCCTCCTGGACTACATCTCTAAGTCAGCTTCCAATAGGTGTCCATTATATTAGGAATTCTCCAAAAAGTCCCTTTACATAGAATTTCACCAACTGAATTGTTCATGAAGGAACTACTGGTTACTATTAGAATGAAGGCCTCTATCTCTTCTTTCTAACGCCACTCTCCATTCCGATAAATGCCCAAGGATGGCCAAGTTACGCTCAAAATAGCAACTACAGGCATAAACAAAACAATTTTGTGAACTCCACTCTCCAAGTCCTCAATGCACTGGTGCAAAGGGATTAGTTTTTATAAAGCCTCGGCAAGGTTGCAGGGTCAAAAAATCATACCTCCCAGGCTATAAATGGCATATGGCTTCGTTAGTTTGAACAAACTTTACACTTTGCAATGTAAACTATACACCATGCAATATTACATTGGTACATTTTTGTTGTTTAACCATATATGCTATGTACATAATAGTTTCCACAAATAGTATTAATATACATAGGCATTTTTAAAAATAAATTGATATATGTCGAACCAAGGTTGCACCGATGACAAAATTTGGCACATGGCTCTTTTAAAAACTATGGCGGTGATGACTGCATCCATATCTAGTGGTTGGTGGTGTCCTATATCCTAGTGGTCACGACAACAATTCAACCCATCACACGACCCATGGAAAGTGATGTTCACCTACTCTTGGTGGTTAAGTAACCTTACACCTGTGATAATGAACTTTTCACTATGTTCTGGTGGTTACATTTAGCATTTCATGTTACCTATCAATACTCAGCGGTGTATGGACTTACCATAACCATGCATCACTATAATGTGACATTTAGTTTAATGTAATATGGTTTAACCCTTTAGCTACACCATAGGCCTTTAATAATGGTTTAATATATGTGCCCACCACACACACACACACACACACACACAGATATATATATATATATAGATATCCACTAGGTGTAAAGTTAATACCCTAGTTTAATGTGCCATTTAAAGTTGTCCACGAGGTGAATAGCTCTAGAATGGAGATTATGAGTTTATGAGTTTGATCCAAACTCTAAACTATGATGTATTTTGTGCACCTGTTGAATTTGATGACCGTGCCACATGTCAAACTATGTGAATGCCACTTAGTGAGCAAGGCCCCATTTTCACCTATTTTCCATAAACTTTAAATGATACTTTCTCCTTCATCCAGAATTCAATTGCAAAACCGAAGATTCTATTTGATTCAATGCGTTGAGGTCTTCAGCATACCACTCTTTTGATTAACATTTGAGACATTTGAACTGAGAGAATTTTGAGGATCCTCCTAGATCATGGATGGTGTTAAATATGGATAGGGTTAAAACTATTACTAAACAACCGATGATGAACTACAAAGACCTATGTAGTATGATAAGTATTGTTGTACATTGTTACATATTAGAACAAATTACCTTTGAGATTATAACAATGAGGTAATGATACCGCCCTCCATGACTTTAGTATCAGTAACACCTACCTGCATATAATAATAATAGAAAACCCATACCCATATACAAGCTTGTGTTTATGACATTATATTTTATAAGCTAATTTTTCACCATAGGGACTCATAATAATTTTTATGTTGCTATAATAAATATGTGATGGTAGATACATGTAAGAAATGAGTCCAACCAGTAGGGCTACCACTGTTGGTAACACCACTAGGAATGCCATTAGAAACAAAAAATCAATCACTTGATATTTCCATTATAATGCATTCATTTGAAGTAATCTTGGAAACACTAAAAAGGGCACTAGCATCTTGTACTGAGGAAGGATGACCTCATCTTGAAGGAGGAAAAAACAAAGGATCTAAGGGATTAGATCATAGAAACCACATGATGATATTTCAAGGAAGCTACAAAATAGCAATCTCCCAAAATTTCATAGACGACAAGTCAAATAATGTAACGAAGCATGGTTGGTGGGAATGAAAAGGATGTTTTTCCCTAAAGGAATATGGCTCTACCTCAATGAAAAATATTTCTCTATGAAAGCTAAGGGGAAGTGTGTTGATATAGTGGGTAAATCTAGAAAAGTAGTTGCATCTCACATTAGAAAACATCCCTTGGGATTTGTTTAAGGAAAAAATTCATGCAAATTACTCAACACCCTATATTCAAGTGTATCAAGCCAAACCCTTTCATGAATTAGTACAAGGTAACGAGAAAGTGAAGGAATATGAGATGAGGTTTATGGAACTTGTAAAATATGTCTGCTATCTAAATACCAATGAATGTGAAGATGAGTGCTTTTCTCTGTGGGTTGAACCCTCAAATCATGGTCATGGTGAAAATGTGGAGACCTTTCTTAGTATCATAGGGAGGTAAATTTTCCTTGTTATGAAAAATATCGCCTATAAATCAAAAGGGACATCAAGCCATCGAGACCTCCACCACCGTAAGTTATGTGGAAGGTCCCCCTGAAATTTGTCAAGGGTGGTAGTTCGATCTGACCTCCTTATGTTCGTGAGTTTAATCTAATGAGAGTAGGAGAAGGTTCTCAAGTGGAAAATAGTGTTTTATTTGTGGTTTCATCATGCTCTAACATGAGATAGTAGAATTATGATGGAAATTTTAGAAGAGAAAGAACTATGAGGGGATCAGGGGAATTTTGAGGCCTAAAATGGGCCTCCTAAGAAAAATGTACAACCAAAATAGACTTTATAAGAACCAATAGGATTAAATATGATGGTGTCAACCATGTGGGATGATTCGCCATTTTTGGGGTAAAAATGTAAAAACATTAAAAAATAATAAAATAATAAAACTACTTTTTCAACTCATATTTTCAACTTATCTATCCCTATACTACTAGTCTAACCCCTATTGTTATTAGTGCAACCCCTTTATAATATTGTTGTGCCCATGTAGTCTCCATATTGTTATTATTGTGCCCCATAGAGACCCAATATTGTTATTGTTGTGTCCTTATATTATTATTCTTATGTCGGCTCTAATTATATTATGACCCCTTAAACTCCTATATATAGAAAGGAGGTCTTTTCATTTGTATCATCCAAGAATTTTTCATTTGTTTAATGTAAAGGAGGTTGCCCCCTTGAAGAGACTTAATTCTAAGGCATTTATCTCTCTTTTCTATCTTTTCTTGAGTTAGTTTCATAACATTCAGTATTAGAGATTTGGATTCTAGGGTTGTGCTGCTCCAAGTAGGTTATCTTTGAATTTTTCGCTATAAATTTTTCGGTGCGAAGTCTCAAATGTTAAAAAAAACCATTTGAGAAGAAATTTGTCTAAACCTCGGGTCCAAATTTCAGATCTTGTCTCGCTATATTTTCATAGATATGATCTGAGGAAGTTAGGGTTTTTGCAAGCTCCAAAATTTCATCTCAAGCAGGTCATCATGGAATTTTCACTATAATTATTTTTCTATGAAGGGTCAGACTCTAAAATTAAAACCCATTTGAGGTGAAAGCTTGGGGAAGCTCAGGTCCATATTTTAGATCTTTTGTCGCTATATTTTCAAAGATATAATTTGAGGAAATTAGGGTTTTTTGTAGAAATGCTAGAGGTTGGTATAATTATCCAACTAAATTCGATAAATGATGCGACGAATGAATGGGACAATGACAAAGAAAGGTGGAAACTCATTCAAAAGTTGTAGAAGATCCGAGTTCAAACAATATTTCTAGAACTTGATAAGGAAAGAAAAATCATATTTGGAACCTAAAGTAGTCACAAAGCCGAGGAATCAAAACCTACGAAATCAATCAATTTCAGAGTATCTCATCAGGTGGAAGAACTTACCCATGGAAGATTCCACATGGATGGATGATAACTTTATATAAAAGAATCCAGAACTACTCAAGCATTGAGGACAACACTTTTTGAAGGAGAGGGGCAAGTTATGTCCATATACTACTAGTTTAACCCCTATTGTTATTAGTGCGGCCCTATTATTATATTGGCTTTCCCATGTAGTCTCCATAATATTATTATTGTGCCCCATAGAAATGCATTATTGTTATTGTTGTGCCCTTATATTAATATTGTTATGTCATCTTTGATTATATTATGACCCCTTAGACTCCTATACATAGAAGGTAGGTCTCGTCATTTGTATCATCCAAGAATTGTTCATTTGTGTAATGTAAAGGAGGTTGCTCCCTCGAAGAGGTTGAATTCTAATGGGCTTATCTCTCTTTCCTATCTTTTTGTGAGCTGGTTTCATAACATTATCTCCCTAAGGTTTTACTAAAATTTCAAGTAAGAGTACTCGTAGGATGCAAAATTGAATTCCTTATCCGAGGAGCACCCATTTTGCATACTTTTGATGGACCTTACTACACGAAAAATGAGAAATACATGAAAAAACATGATTCCAATCACATTTTTCATGTATTTCTCATTTTTCATGTAGCAGCATCCATCAAACATATGCAACATGGCTACGCCTTGGATGAAGAGTCAAATTTTGCATCCAACGAGTGTTTCCATTCGATTTGAGTTAACCCATAGGGAGATAAGCTGAAAATATGGGTTGAAAGTATAGTTTCTTCCTTTTCTCCCTCTAAAATTTGATGATATAATCTAACCTTATTTTACTATTTCCACTATTATTTTATAATTTCCTTAGGAGGCCCATTTTAGACATCAAAAGACCCCTAATGCAAAGTAATTATTTTTCAAAAATGTCACAAAATGGCAGAAGGGGATCACCATTGATTAATTGTTGGGGATGTGGAGGACTTCATCTCTAACATTAGTTTCCAAAGGCTTCATCAAGTGTTTCATATAGGGAATGAAAAGAACCATAATTAAATAAGTAAATCAAAGAATCTATGCAGCAATAAACAACAACATAGAAGAACAATATTTCATTGTAGTGGAGTCAAGAGTTATAATTAACAACATAAAACACAAAATCTTAATTAATTTTAGGGTAGTAGATACTTTCATTTCTCCATATGCAATACATAAATGTGGGTTGTCATGATTCAAGAAAAATGAGTTTAGATAGGTAGAGATGGCTTTAGGGGGACTATAGTCAGTAGAGTCAAGTATTTAAGAATGCATAATTGACCTAGGAGTCTCTTCCACTAAGTTAAAAGTATATGTCAAGATAGATAGATAATTTTTATTGATACTACTCAAGGTAAATGGATAATTATAGTTTCCAATATTGGGGTTGATGACCTCATAATTTCTAAGTTTCCTTTTTCACACTATCTCCTTATAAACCCACAACTTATCCTTAAATTTGGAGGTAATACTATTTTTATATGACCCTTATTATTCAAGGTCATATTATCCTTTATCTCCCAATGGTATATCAAAATCTAGGTATCCTTATTCCATCCTTACTTGACCCAAAACATGGGGTTTTTTATAATGTAAGATATAATTTTAGCAAACCTCTTGGCTTGTATGTTGAAAAACTTCTACTAATACGTGACATACCTAGTCATGGTAATGCTTTCAATAGGGGAAATGATAGCTTTGATCAAGAGGATATGGTAGGGAGTATTTCATTTAATATTGAGGTTGTAGATTCTAAATAGTTTTTGTATATGCTTATCCTTCCTCCATGACTCACTAAACAACTCCAAGCCTCACATTCCATATAGGATAACAACGGTCACAAGTGTCTCAAAGAGGAGTTTTATTTATTTATTTAAATCCAAAGATTTTCTAACTTACAGTTGTTTTCAAGACCATAGCAAGATATTCATCCTCTTTGTATTCTGTTCTGAATGCTATATTTACAATTGAAATAATGATGGATGTCCATTCCTATATATTAACTATAATCATACCATATGATACATCTCCTATTGTTATAAAATGTCACACATTGCATCTCTTTAAAGAGACTAAGATCAAACAAGTTACCTGTGAACACTTGAAAAGTAGTTAGACTTCATTTATATCACTAATAATTACGAAGAATTACAGTAATTAGTTAAGTATCTAGAACCCATTCCTTCTTTAAACATACTCTATTATAAATTTACAATTATGTACATATATATTTAATAAAATTATATTGTAGTCTAATAACTAGTAGAATGCATTGAAAGTTATATATTGTAGTTTCAACTTACAAATTTTAAGAATACATTAAAATTGATTGCATAGCAAAATGCATTGAAATTTATATATTGTGGTTTCAAATTAAAAATATTAAAATATTTATTAAAATTTGATCACATAGTGGGATGCATTGAAAACTATAGATTATTGTTTCAACAACTCATATAGCAAGTCACAAGTTAAAATAGGTTATTCTTATCAATAGGTCACTATAGTTCAACTAGAGTACACCTAAATTTAATTAAATATTAAGGATTCGCTGGTAGAATAAACTTATTATAATGTACAAATGACAACATAAATCTATAAAATATCTCTTGCTACTGGAATGGTTGTTCAATAAGGTTTCATTGTTTAGAGTAGTACAATTTTGTAATTGTTAACTTCACATTTTCCTATATAAGATCTGGATTATGTAAAGAGTTAAAATAGACAACTTATATGTTGTGTCAATTCATGAACATTGTACCACAATGTTTCACACAAATAATAAGGACATGTTGTTTACAGTCCAACCCTTGTTATGGAATTTCCAATCATTGTTAATTATTAGTTACAATAGTATTTGTTTTACACGAAAATATGAATATTTATGTAATAAGAGACCCTTTTCCTTGCCCTATGGACATGCACTTAATTTGGTTAGATGATAAGAACTAAATTATTGTTTTTTTTAGAGAAATAAATCATGAGAGTTTATTTTTGTCACCGAAAAGGGTAGTGCAATTTTTTAAAATGATTTTGAGACACGATTTATAATTTTGATTCATATGTTAAATAATAATTTCAATAATAAAAATACAATCATACACATGAATTAATATTTCTAATTAAACTTCTATTAATCCACGAATATAATTGAGGATTTATGCAATCAAATTTATCATTAAATTATCCTAGTGCATATTAACTTGTATCTTTTATTTCCTATGTAATCAACATTTGCAACATCATCATTCATCATGACTACAATGTCACATGGTTTTAACACATCAAAACAATTATAAAAATTATCAAGGATTAAAATTATCCACTAAATATTGTGCCCCACTTGTTGCTCAAAGTTGATCATTTTTCTCATGGTGATGTTGATGAGCTCACTTTAGCTTCCATCATAAACTTCCATATCAACTTGATGATCTTCTTTCTATTTGACCAAAAGTCATAGACTCACTAGTGAACCTCCTTGCCTACTGATTTTTTACTCTCCTTCTTTGTGGACTATAAAGTTGTAATCATGCTACAGAACAACTAGATTACTCTAGCAAAGTGGAGAAAATCTTCAGAAAACTCAAGAGCTTACCACTCTACACAATCTCCACACACCAAACTCATAACGAATCTTAAGCTAGTTACCCAATATCAATATATGCATTAGGGAAACCATCATATGTTATGCTGCATAAGATCCCCTCCCTTTTTGTTCGATATTATTTTTATAGGAGTTTTCATCATTGCCACTTGTATTTCCATGTGAAATTAACAATTTTGTAAACCCTAAAATTGGTTTTATTAACATACCGATGCATCAAGTTCTTATAAAATCTCTCTCAAACTTTCATAATTTTTTTATTTAAAAATACTATTGTCCTCGGATATGATTTATAATTTAAAAAAAAAAATCCAAATTCCTGAATAAGTTGAGCTGCCCTTTTTTTTTAGCAATTTGTATAACTTGAATATCAATCATAGTTATACACATAACTAACATGGTACGTAAACATGAGTGTAATGTATCATTTACAAAGTAAGATATAACTCAACACATGTTTTTATTAAAAGAAACCACCATAGCTCAACGTCAAAACCCTTATCTTATTTTTGTTTCATATTGATGCAATTTCACATGAGACATACAAATATTTCATTATTAACCTACAACCATAATTTTACTTTTCTTTTTTTCTATACGTATAATCTATTATGAGCCCTCTTAACAAGTTTACATGAACCATAAGGTATAATAGTGACTTATGTATCTCGTTTCTTTCAAGAAATGAAAAAGTTCTCCTAACATAATTAACTATAATATAATGTTACTGTATAGTTCAACTAAAACTATTCACCACATAACTTTTACCTGGGTTCGTACAACATTATTAGTCCCTACCCTCAGGCATGGACTATAGTAATCGAAAACGAACGAGATAGCATTATTTGAGCTGTTTTTACTTTGGGTTTATTAGTGATAAACAAAGTTCTTAGACACATATTAATATATTGTGTTATTTGGCCTCTTCCCGAGGACCGAAGCTGACCGAAGCTAGACCGAAGCTAAAACAATAGGTTATTTTTGTTTGTGTGATATTTTGAAACTTGTAAATCGTACCACCTAAACTAATGTTAGTATTATGTGAGGAAATTAAATGTTAGCTCAAATGCTCAGGAACATGCTGGTATATATGAACATATAAGCATCCACAGGTTCCTGGCTACACCTGGGTACCCAGTTACACCTGGCTACCCACATGGCTAATTCACCGCACATCTATATTGCAAGTGAGAATGTGAGCGTTGCTGCTTCTGTTGCCTTCAAATCCAGATAGGAGGGCCTCAAGAATACAAATAGCACATCCAGTAGCAACAGTGTGCACCAGCAACACAAGTCGCAGAGAAAGCACCACCACCAGCAGCACAAGTCACAGAGAAAGCACCACCACCTGAGTAATCACCAGCAACACACCCGTGGGTGACTTTTCTGCCTATTGACTAACTCCCCTACATTGAAGTTGATTAGCTTTATGCTTAGCTACATTTTCTCTTCTCGATAACCAGATAGTGAAGAAAGAAGGGCGGTCTCCATACTTTTTCCTCATCAGTAAATAAGTGCCGAGAGCTTGCTTGCTATTGAGCTACAGAGATTCGTTCCTCTGAAAAGAAAGATTCTCCGTTACTCGTCTGAGCCACCGGATTCTAATTCTGTTGTGGCAGTGTGCAAGCACGCTTAGACTATGATGTGAAATATTTGGTC
Organism: Pinus taeda; assembly: GCA_000404065.3. Classification (NCBI taxonomy): domain Eukaryota; kingdom Viridiplantae; phylum Streptophyta; class Pinopsida; order Pinales; family Pinaceae; genus Pinus; species Pinus taeda. The sequence continues at coordinate 32,854 of APFE030127877.1, read as the reverse complement.
TACCTATCATTGTCCATTAAGGGCTGACTCTGCTAAGTAAGAGGACCACTACTGATATTGACTGACCTGTTGAGAGGATAGCAGCAGGAGAAAGAAAAAAAGAAGTAGACTTAGGTTATGTTCGTTTGTGTAAACATCTCCCTGCAATGTGAAATCTTTGGTCTGCCTATCATTGTCCATTAAGGGCTGACTCCGCTAAGAAAGAGGACCACTACTGATATTAACTGACCTGTTGAGAAGATAACAGCAGGAGAAAGAAAAAAAGAAGTAGAGTTAGGTTCTGTTCGTTTGTGTAAGCATATCCTTCGGACCCTCGGTCGATTCGTCTGCTCTTTCAGCATATGATTCTTATCCAACTACTTCTTCTGATAAGTCGTATGAAACGAATTCGGCTGGAGATAGCCATTCGGATTCGTTGCATGAATGGCTCTGCATCGCGAGCCACCACTGCGTGAATGGCTCTGTGCCGGGAGCCACCACTACGTGAATGGCTCTGCAACCCTTGATCCATCCTTCGATCCAGACATGGTAGATACCTCGACTCAGCATACCTTCGATCAAGAGGATCCCGCCATCGGTAAAGCCTCCCAATCCCAACTCTCTACAACCGAAAAATTGCTTCCATCATTGCAATTCCATGACATTAGTATAATTTCATCATTACCAAAAGCTCAAACTCGACGGCAGATATTCTGCTTTAACTTTCAAACCTTTCTTTGAGCTTTGTCAAAGAACTGCTCGTTGTCCACTTCGACCACCTGCAGCACTGTCTCATCGTCCTGTGCATGGATGCTCCCCCTATTGAAAAACGCAGATAATGCAGTTTCTTCGCTACTCCATGCACTGCTCCTAGTGCGCCACAACGCCCCTAATTCCAAATGCACAGGCACTGCGATGACCTTGCAAGCCTCCAATTCCTTCAACAACTTCTGCAAGGAAAGCTAAGAAAAGAGCATTGAAGTCACTAGCATGGACAGATATTTGAACGGCCTCATCTAGCTAGAGGTGGATAGAATGAGTCAAGGAACCAGATACTTCATTTCGATTAAATGAATTTGAAAGATGGTTTACATGATAGTTTTAAGTGAGCTTTGATCTTACAACGAATTTAAGGTGACACTTGGTATTCATGCGGTAGCGTGAAGTCCAGCTGCAGCTACTTTTATATTTTTATATATTCTAATTGTTATATTATTTTATTTAATAATTTTTTATATAACTTTTAATTATTAGTTTTTTCTTTTTATTACCACTTGGTAGCCTATTTATTACCACTTCCAATATTGTTATCTTCTTTATTTTTGGAATACATATTTTTGCAAAACCCGGAATCGAGCTCAGCATCGAGGTCACCGTTTAAAAATTGAACCACTTTATCTGTTTTTGTCCTGATTACAGCAAAATACCCATTTTTTTTAGGTTTGAATGCACTATTAAAGTAGAATAAGCAAAAAATGGGGAAAAATAGGTTTGGGAATGCAAGGGCTTGATTGGGCTTGAATGGACTTCTGGTGGCTCTGATTTGTCTGTGTTTATCTGGAATTTGAGAATTCTGTTGCGCTTAGGGGTTGGAGCAAACCTTCTGCCTTGCAGCGCAAGCACCTCTTCAAGGATCGTGTAATAATATATTTATGTACAATATGCATTTTCAATTCTATTATTCCCAGTCCTTGCATGACCCACCAAATTCCTACCTAGATTTGGTGGGTGTCAAGCCTGTAATTGGCGGAGGGGGTTATCGGCTAGCGTGATTCAACCCCTGTACAGGTCTGTCCTCTGACTGTTTTTTAATACGTTTTTAACTCCGCAATTTTTTATTTCTCTGTTTGAGTTTTATACGTGTATTGGCTTTTGAAAGGGGGTTTGAGTTTTTATGGAGAATTTACAGAAGGTTTTGAAGTTATTTTGGAGTTAATTAACACTGGAGTTTTGTATTCCGATGGTTTTGTCAGGCAATTTGATTGATTTAATCGACCATGGGGATTTTCCCTTATGAGTTATTCATCTGTTTTGGGTTTTCTTTTAATGGGTAATCTAGGCAATGGTTTTCTAAGGCTGCGTTGTTTGTAAGGCACACTTATTGTTTCGGCCCTCGATAAGGGTTTTGCTTTTATTTCTTTAGTTACTTTGCTTTTTCTTCTTTTAATTTGTTAGAATGCTTGGTATTTTGGTTCCCAATTAGGGTTTTGGGTTATAGGCACTCTTCTGAAATTGGCTTTAATTAGATCTGGGTGTTAGCTTTATTATATGCATATCTCCTGAAATTTTTAAAAATTTCTCCAGCTTAAGATTTCTTTGTTTTTTCAAATTGCCTTTTTTCTCCGGTGATGCATTTAGTTTCATTTTATGTGTTAGCTCTATAGCTTATAGGAGATGCTTTGGCACTCCTATGGCACTACAAGAATGTATCTCTTCCATCAAATGCTTCCAGAACTTGCATATGGACTAATCTGCTAATTGGCCACATCATCAGGCGACATGTTCTTTGTAGAGATTTAACCTCTGGCTCTCTGAGAAGGTTACCTACTTGATTTATCACTCGATACATATTCAATTTGATATTTGTTATATGGTTCCCTATTTTTGTGATCAGGTAACATTACCCTTCGGAATTTTGTTTCCTGCTATCTGCATCCATTGTGTATTTAATCGATTGTGAGTTCTTCATTGGATTTCAAACCTAGCTAGACTTCCCAACCATATTCTAAATGTTTTTCTTGACTAATTGTTTTCATTTGATTCGAGCATTACTGGGTAACATTACCTTGGATGCTTTACAGTTTGTTTTATCAGGGTTATGTGGCTACTGCAAATTTGTTCGCAGTTTACTTTGAGAACTATATGAAACTGTTTACTAGAAGCCTTGTTATGTTACAGATTTATGGACAATGACTGTCCCTATGGAGAATTCGCCTACTCAGATGGCAAAGGATGCAGTTCAGCCCCGCTATAATAAGGTATGATTCCTCTTTTTTGTTTTTTATTAGGGTGCAGCCTTTTGTGGTCCACCATGCTTTTCAATGCATGTGGTCTTATACGATCTGATATTTGTGTTCTACTGCATTCTCAACATTAGATCGGTTAGATATATAAAATGCAGTGGCTAGGTTTGTACTTTTAATTCATTGCATATTTTATGCTGGTTAATTTCCAGGCCATTGAATTGGAACAAAGGTTGAGAAATTCAATCCAAGAAAATACCCCATCTGATCCCAATATTTGGGGTCAAATGCGTGAGAATTATGAATCTATAATACTTGAATATCATGATTTTTTTGAAGCACATGAAATTGAGCATGCACTTTGGCACTTGCATTATAAGCGAATTGAGGAGTTTAGAGCTCGAATGCGAAGTACTACAATGGCAACTAATAGTAACAATCCATCACAGGGAGGCAAAAGTGTTGTGAGGCAAGATCAAATTCATAAAATCCAATCTATTTTCAAAAGTTTTATTTCTGAGGCAACTGGATTTTATCATGAGTTAATTTTAAAGATCAAAGCCAGATACAGATTTCTGGTTGATTACTTTTCCCATCAAGGTGAAGATTATTGGGGATCAATAGAAGATAAAACCAAGTCTGTGGATTTGAGGAAAGCTCAAGTTTCTTGTCATCGTTGTTTGATATACTTGGGTAATCTTGCCCGCTACAAGGAACTTTACGGAGAAGGGGAACCTTCAGGCCGTAACTGGATGTATTATTGTTATATTACTGCAGCACCTTTGTATTATTAAATCATATTGATATCAGGGGAGTAGATGTTTTTATTCTGGCATTTTCTCTTATTAGCAAGCCAAGCTATGAGAATATTACCAAAAAGGTTTGTTTTATGTGGATTGTGCTTTATGCAATCTTATTTCCTCTTTGGGTTCTCTTTGAAATAACTTCTAAGAAGACACATTTTTTCCACCCAAAAAAATATAATATCTTGAAATTTTGATGTGAGGATGACTTGTTTACTAGAGTGGTTGTTTAACATCAATTTCACAATGGTTGTGCAGTGGCTTCCTGAACTGAGGCATTTTGCACCCGGTGTTCCAATAGTTATCGTTGGAACTAAACTAGGTAAACGATCCTTTCCTTTGTTACATATTTTTAATCCAAAACATTTCCAAGCTAGAAAAATGTTTGCAGAATGTTTTTCCTCCTTACTAAAGTAAGTGTTTGAATCCAGATTTTCCATTCTTATAAAATGCATTAACATTTACACCAAATGACAAGAAGATGGGCATAAATTGATATCCTATAAGTTAGGCTAGTAATATATTAACTATCTGCCTTTTAAGAAAAGCCTGCCAGTATTTTCTCATAACATAATATTTCAAGATTACATGTATGTGACAGATCCGTTAAGTTGGGACTCGGGAGCATTGGATGTTTTCAACATTTATGTTCTTTTAATGTGCATCTCAATGAGTCTTTGTCTGGTCATATGTTTTTCAAATATAGTATGGAGATGCCATAATGCCATAGATAGGGTATAAAATCATTAGTTTTTTACTGCTTCATGCACAACTCATATTCAACAATTTTAGCTTAGCTAGTAGTCCCTTTTTAGTATTTAGAGCATTTGAGGATGATTACATCAATAAACTTGCAAACATCCATAGTTTAAATGTACTCTAGATTTATCAGCTATGTAGCCCAAATAATGAATTTTCTTCATGGAAAAGGAGCATTTATCTAGGTTGGCATACAACTTGTGTTGGAGTAGAGTTTGCAGGATCTGCTTGATGTAATCTGAATGCTAATTCTAGGTCCAATTAAGTTCAACGCATCATTCAGGTTCACTAAAACAAAGTTGTGGTAAATTTTTCTAGAATGAACTGTGTATGCATTTTGAAATGTCCCCATTTTTGAAGTGGACACTCTAATCATCAAGGGAACCAACAGAAGCCAGAAATGCCTTCTAGTCTGTGGAGGCCAATCCCTCATGATCTTTGGGAACACCAGCTAGTTTTTCTTTTTTTTTTTTACTTCAATAGTACAGTGAGTTTTGGCAATGTGTGGGGTGAATTTGTAAGACTTACAATCCTCCAACAATTGTAAATAGATTTCTTGTCCAAAATCATATCTTTCTTCCTTCACTATGCAATTTTTACCTTGTTGCCCATCTGCTCTCACTACAGTACATTCTCTGAGGCTGAATATGGCCCACTTGAAGATCAAATTCCCTTAAAACTGTGTGGTCATATGTCTCTTCATTTAGGGTCTCAGCCTGTCATTCAATGCACTTTTTCACAAAGTTTAGGAAATCCCTAGGGAAAAACTGAGAGTCCTTCTTGCTGCCCTTCTAACAGCCTTAAGATGCTCCACAGTTTGTCCTACACTAGGTCACTTCAACCACCTAGCAAAACACCAACTTAGCAGAACACATACTTCTGATTTAGAGCCACTTTCTTCTTTTGCTACTCATTGTCCGGTGCACACTTTAGGTCAAAAATTTTCGGCCTTGTTAGGGAAACAGACCAACCCTCAACCAACCCTCAAATTACTGCAGTTTCTCTTCTACAAGTACAGTCCACCTTCACTGTCCTTCTAGGTGTACTCGACCACCTTTCCAACTATCAAAACCACTGTTCAATAACCAAAATAAGGCTCTACCCTACTTGTGATAAATCATAATAATTTCAGCCCTATTCCTCAAGGAAGATTAGCCACCAACGTGCCCATATTTGACCTTATCTCATGCGGCCACCCTTCTACTCATGCTCAAAACTGCAATAGACAACAAAAACAGACCCAAAACTATTCCACAAACTTCTTCGTCCTTGTCCTCCTTCATCTCAGCTACTTCAGATGTTCTTCTCTATGATGATTTGCAATTGGTTGAGGGATTATATTGTACTCTTTGTAGTAGCCCGTCTCTTCAAGCTTAACCCACAGTTCACTGTTATGGTCTAGCTCAGAGAATGTATTTTGGATATTCGAATTTGAGGTAGCATAGACATACATTGCCTTAGGGACAACAAATTTTACTATTTTAACTTTGCATCAGACTTCAGGAATTAGTTTGTATCACTGAATCTTCATATTACAGTAGTATGGAAAAAGACATTCAACTTTGCATTGTAATTTGGATCATCATAGTGTCATAGCTTGGATCTTCAAGCATTCTCATCTTGTAATTTTTGTTCGTATCTCTATGTAGAAGTCAACTTGTATCACTAAGAAATTCACTTCCATCCTTCATCTAGTAGCTCAAGGGAATTCACTTCTTGTCAGGTTGCAGTCATATTGTCATAGATCACTATAGGGGTTATTTGCAATTCAGATCATGTTTGAAGAAGAAGGGTCGGATGATAAAAGTGTCTTGACTTTTCCATTAGATAATATGTCATAATCTTCACGAACAATTCTAATATTTATTGTACAGTTGTCTATTTATCATGATATATTTGATATTTTAGATGAATGAAGTAAAATCAGTTGTTAAGGCCTTGAGAATTTTTGAGTGCCCAAACCAAAAAATAATTTATAACACGTTGAACTATAGAAGTAACATGAAATGTATTTCTTAAAACACTATTGTTGAACTGTAGAAGTAAGTGAAAATGTATCTCTTACATCATAGTTGCCTAAGAATTGGAACTAACCCTAACCACTGTTGCATGTGCTGGCTCACAGCAACAAGTGTGAACGAAAGCACTAGCTTGCTAATTAGTAGAATTTGAACCGTAGTAGTGGTTATATTAGCTACCTACTTTCATTGACCTAGCAATCCACTGTTGACATGTATTTTGGTTTTTACCTATGTCAAAGACCTGGTTTATCATTTGAAAAAGTTTTTCAGTAGTAGCAAGCTACTATGTGCAGTCTGCCTCACGTTGGCCATCAAGTGGAGATCCCCATCATCAAGTTTGATCTCAATTTGTGGGTCTGTTCTTGCTAGTCTTTCTTAGTTTATCTGAATCTGCCTCCAAAGTGAGCAAACTAAAGTAATAATTTGCTGTGTCACAATGGTTGTGCAGTGGCTTCCTGAACTGAGGCATTTTGCACCCGGTGTTCCAATAGCGAATGTCAAAGAAGTTTAGGCTTGCAGGCCCTGCCATCCGTGTGCTCTCAGTACATGAAACTTTGTAAAGCAGGTGCCAAAAGTAACTTCAGAATGATCATGAACTAAAGCTATAAAATTCTTTCCTTAGCTAGGGAAACCTTCTTGTTTTACTTTTCTGGTGGTGTTTCTTGTTTTACCTTTCTAGTGGGGTTTCTCTGCACTAAAATTGCTGGACTGCAAATTACCAATGTCAATGCTACTATCACCTGCAAGGGAATGGTTTGAGATCTCATGGAAAGGACTTGCTGCCATGCAACTTATCTTGTTCAATATATGTTACAACTAGACATACATAATAATTTTTCAACTTTGAAATAAACTAAAACATAATATGCAAATATCTTATGAGGAATAAGTGATGAAAGACGGAGGGCATGAATTTATAAGACACTCTAAACATAGCAATAAATTTTTAACACACATCGATTACAATACATAGTGCTAATCTTTCTTTTTCTTAAGAAAAAGGAAAAAATTAAAGTAAATGCATGTAACAGGATAATTTCAATTCATAAAAATACATAGTCTTTGAGAAATTATTTTATATATCTTTGTTAGGGAACTCGTTAGGGAAAGATAAAAAAAAATAAAAATAACAAACTCAACAATTCCTAGGAAAGTTCAATATTTATTAATAAAAGTTGGTCATTGTAATGCTTTTATGTGACATAGATTACTCACCTCAACTCAACTTGTTTCTTGTTTAAAATACTAAGCTTAGACCATATTAGGATCTACTTCGCAACCAATTGAGTTCAAATTTACTACAAATATCAATGGACGATCAAATCCAACATCCAAAATTTCAAATGACCAAGTAAGTATGTAAACCACAACTATAATCAATTCCAAGCATGGTTAGATGTTAATTTGACGCCATTTCTATTTTCTATCCTAGAGGAAATCAATATCTCATGTGTCACATGGCTGCCATTAATCCTCTTGGGGTCTATTATATGTCAACCTCTCCCTAAGGTTGGTCGAACAAAGGGATTTGAACCTTGTATACCTCCCCATTATCAAAGAACTCATATTACCTCGATCACCAACTGAGTCTCCCTAAGGATGTTAATTCAATAGCATTAATAGACAACTCTTATCATAATTAATGCATATCTTTTTATGTATGCGAAGTTCTAGATACACATTTCCATCCTTATAAACCTTCATATAGAATTCCATTTCCAACATAGATAATTTTTCATCAAATAATACGATTAATTAGCCATACCAATTTGTAATGTAATCGAAAGGTGTGATCTTGAAGTATATTATAAATTCCATATTGAACAGTGTACCAAATATTGTGAATTATATCGATAGGAGTGATGCATTAGGCCATTAACAAAATAAAATTTCATTAATGTATCATATGACACCATGCTATGAACTTAATAATATAACTCATAACATAATAATGTAATGTTTCAAATTCTAATTGGAGGTTTAGAACATGGTCCATAATATTTTTACCATGAAACTTACTATATAGCCCTTCCTACCATCATCACAAAGTGACTACAATCGGTCTACATGGTTATATGGTTATACCTTAGAGTGATGCCATAAAATTATTTGTAAATACAAACAACATGATTCTGGCTTTGATCAAGGATTTTAAATATGATCAATGCTTTTAAATATGCCCATTTATCCTTTCAGATAATAACATAGATATAGATGTGTAAACCAAATTTTTACTAGAAGTCATTAACTATAAAATGCATTTTTAAATTTTTTCAACACTAAAGAAATTTCTATAATAAATAAAGTGTGAATAACTCTCAAGTGTAGAGTAGAATCATGCACCATATAGTGATATAATAAAATAAATCATATCCAATATTTTTAATTGGAGACTCTACCTACTTTAGTTTGATCATAAAACATGGATACTAAGATTTTCAACATTTTGAACAATTTTCTAAGTCGGGCATATATGTGTCAACATAGAGGTCAAAGATTTAAGTTTGTAGTTTTATTGGCCCTAAGAACTAATAAATTTGTTGAATTGATTTCTTCAAAACTATTTGTTTCTATTTATTTAGGAAAAAAAAATTGAGAAAGAAGAAGAAAAACAAGCCATAAATTTTAAAGTATTTGCATGTTCAATAAATATGATAAGATAGTATTTGAATGTTCAATAAATATTTCAATACAAAGTTGGCCTTCAATACATCTTATCATTTGCATACAGATGGACAAACATAGATGGTCAACAAGATATTGGACGACATGTTGAGGATGTGTGTGATGCATCAACAACAAAGGTGGGAAGAGTACCTTCCACTAGTTGAGTTTACTTACAATAATGGGTATCAGGAGTCAATAATGATGAGTCCATTTGAGGTAGTGTATGGGCAGAGTTGTAATACTACCATCAGTTGGAGTGATTTGGTTAAAATGGTGTTGATAGGACTAGACATGTTACAAGAGATGAGACAAGAAATGCAACTAATCAAGAGGAATTTGAAGGAAACACAGGACATACAAAAAAATTATATAGATAAGAAGAGGATGTTCAAGGAGTCTCATGTTGGGGAACATGTAAACTTATGCAACAACCCCAAGAAAAGCTCCTTGAGGATTGGATCATGTGCCAAGATGGCACCTTAGTTTTGCAAAGATTTCACGATTCTTGAGATGATTGGACCAGTAGCTTCTCGACTTGCAATACCCCTAACAGTGAAATTCCATGACATTTTTCATGTGCCATTGCTTAAGAAGTATGTTAAATATGTTGATAATGTGACTGACTAGTTTGCATAGTAAGTGGTGTTAGAAGGCGAATTCTAGTCAGAATCTTGATGAAATTTGTAGAGAAAGATGCTCATGCTCTGGAACTAACAAATCAAGTAGGTTAAAGTGGAGTGGAAGAACTTTTGGCTCGATGAAGCAACGTGGGATATGGCTGATCAAATGTGGGCTATGTATCCTTCTCTATTCGCTAATTGAGTGAATATTTTTGGCACATGTTTTTGTGTTATGTTTTGGAATATGTGTATATATGTATATGCATGTAAATATTTCCATGGGTTGTGTTATAAAGATCTAATAAGTTGTATTGTTGTCATGTCAGTATGATTTCCATGTTGGTTATGGTTGTTTGTTTTTCAGTAGGTTGTTCATTATAAATATTGCATGAGCAAAGTTATAAATTTACATGGGAAATATGTTTTTATTTTTAAAATTCTTACTAGTTGTATGTGTCATTGAACACCAAGGACGGTGTTCCCCCAGAGGGGGAGGGTTATGTGACAACCCTGGTCAAAAATCCATGTAATAAAATCAATAAATGAAAAAAATAACTAACGTCATGTGACACATATTTCAAGTTGAATGTTGCGAAAAACACAGTGATAGGGATCAATTATGATTAATTAATGGCTATGGAAATTGTAAAAGGGAATGGAAAAGGATTTGGAAAGGCGTTAGATATTTATTGACCTTTTATTTAAGAAAATAAAGGAAAATAGGAGAAAAGGGAGGTGAAAGGTCATAGATTGCATGTGAGAAGGAAAATGAAGGAAAAATAATGCCAAATGAAGAAAATAGAGACATCAATAATAAAAATGATTTTGAGGATAAGTTTGTAGCTTTATGTCAGTTTAGTTTTGGAGCTCTCATTTTCTACTTTCTCTCTCTCTAATGTTCTTGGACACTTAGATTTTTGTTGGAGCACTCTTGGGGGAGTGTTACATACATGGGATTTGGAGCAAGAAGTCAAGGGATGAGATGGAAAGGCCAAGAGGACATCGATATTACTACCTATAGTTGGTTTTTCATGCAGGTACCAAGTTGCATGTATAATTTCCTTTCTAGTTTTGGCATGCATGGCACATGCATTTGGGTCCTTGGTTATGATCTTTCATTGGAACGAAGGACTACCTATATTGGATAACCATGATGTTGTGGGTTTTATCTTTGGTTGTTGGTTGAGTTAGTAGGTCCTGGAGACTTGGTTGGATAAACAGTCTGCAATCATTGTGACACATTGGGTCAAGTTACTAGTCCTAGAAGCCTTGGTTTAAGTAATTCTTTGAAGACCTTGGTGGGTTGATTTACTAGTCTTGAATTCCCTGGTTAGACAAATGCCCTAAAGCCCAACAAAAGTCCTTGAACCCATTGTTGGAAGAAACACTCTTGAGCCGTAGACAAGAGGGAAAATTTTAGGGGCTAATATTCAAAGGTGGGCTAATATTCTAGTTTTTTACAAAAAAAGGATTCAGTAATTTCCATTTTTCGAAATATAAAATCAGTAATATTATATATTATGTCATATAAAATAATTAAAAATATATACATTTTTACATTATTATCATAATATATTTTAATATTTTGATATTAGGGAGTAGTAAGATTCACCAAGGTTGCTAAATTTTAAGATAAACTTCAATCCTTAAAATTTTCCATAGTGGAGAACTTGGGTAAAGCACTACCTAGTGATGGTAAATGAAGGCCGACTGTGAGGCACAATCATTGGTTGGGGGTTGAGGTTGCTGGCCTCTAGAACCCCTAGTTTTGTTTTATTTGATTTTTTCATGAGATCCAACATTTACGCTTGGAATATGACGTAGGGGTGATTATCTGAAAGTGATTTAGTTCAATGCAGTCTATAGTTGAGTAGTACGTGTAAGTCCCTGACTTGGTTGGATTTGCATATGTTCATAAGAGCTACTTTTCCTTTTATATTTTATGATTAAATATGCTTTCCATTATGTGGCTTTGGCGATTGTTTACTCGTTGATATATCTTTGGTTATCTACTAGTTATAAGCATGTTTTACAATAGTTATGATGCAAGACACTCATAATGTTTTTCTTAATATATCAAATGTTAATGAATGGATTACCCAATGGATATCAATGCAGCTAAAATGAGGATATATCGATCCTCCTTGTATATTCTTAGAGAAGTATGAGATCCCTATAGTCTTATATGTTGTTGTGAGCTGTAGATTGCCTGTTTGTGATATTTTTGATGAAATCCCTATCATGGCTAGTAGGGGTCAAATGAAGTCATTGTTCAATTGTTTGCATTAGTAACCTTGTTTCAATGTTATTTATCATTTTTGGAAGTTTCATGAAGTTATGGGTAGTGGCCTAAGTCCTGACCCTGAAAAGGTGCCACATAATTCACGGTCATTGGAACTTAACTGCCAGAAAAAGGAAATAGTGACATGGATGCCTTGCAATGGGAGTGAATTGAGGGCCTCAGTCACATGAATGCCTTGTCATGGGAGAGACTCGGTCTCTTTATCAATAAAAAATTAAGTTCCCTCATAGTTTCATTGGCTCCTGAACATTATCTAGCTTGGAAGGAAGGTCAAATCGGTCTTTTCATTTGGATTCCACTTCCTTAACTGTACATGTCGAGTTGAATGATATCATAGTAAATCATCCTAAGATTTTTACCTTGGTGGACCAGTTAGCTAGGGTAAATGTGGGAGTAGAGTGTTACAAACATCAACATCATAGTCAACAATAATCGACATAACTACCATGGTGAACCATACATACCTTGGGAAGCATGGTTTATCTATAATTGACATATAGGAAACCATAGTAGATGGTCATGGTAAACCATGGAGGCTTATAGTGGATTGCTAGGGACTAATATTAACATCAAGGTTTATAATGTTAATCCTAGGGTTTATAACCTTAGGGTTTAATATGTTAGGATTAAGGCTTATAATATTAGGATTTATAATATGAGGGTTTATAATAATAACCCTAGGCTTGATTATATTTGGTTTTGTAGTATTACCGTTTTATGTTAGGGTTTATATTGAGACATTGCAATTCAAAAAAAGAATATTGAGTGTCGCATTATGATAAACATTGTTTCAATGTTAGAATCAATCTAATGATCATTGTTGCAATTGGAATTACCCACCTTGAATTATGGGAAGAATATGATTATTACCATGAATTCACGGAATGCATGTGATAACTACCTATGAATGCATGACATGTATTTCACTATTATACATACCAATCGGTTATGGAGAATGTCTAAATATAGATTAATTAATTAATTATAATATATTATATATTATATATATATCTATATATATAAATATATATATAGGATGCAATGAGTGTATTACAATTTAGAATTCTATAATTGAAATTCAATTAATATACTAAAAGAAATTACAATCAAAATAGACTATTTATAAATATCAAACCCATTTAAAATGTTAAATAACTATTTTTTTTTTTTTAAATGAAACATGAAGAATTTGACTCAGTCATACATAAATCAATTTAATGTATATAAATATATTCTAGGAAATCAAACGGTAATGAATTTAATCCTTCATTTAATCCAAGGATTTGACTACCAAATAAAAGTAAGAAAGGTCACTTGATATTTATATATATTTTAAAACTAGCAATAAAACGATCACCTAAAGTCATAAATTCCATAGATGGTGATAGGAAGTTGACATGGAGTTTAAGGGATTTCTTTATGCATAGGAGGTGAGGAGGTTTCATGGGGAGGAAGAAACCTCACCAATATTGGGAATGTTGGTAGACTAAGGAAAGGGGTTTCTTTATTCATGGATGGAAGGAAAATGGGAAGAAAGTGACATTAAAGAGAGAACGTTAGGGAAAAAACCTATCGGATGATCCAAGGGCTCTAGAATTACATGAAAATGTGGGAAACATAAGCATTGGCCTTTGAGTTTTGGGAACAGAGCCTATAATACGTCGATCAAAAAGTATTATATGTATGTGAAATGGAGAGGTTGATCCCAGATAGAGAGGGAGGAAATGGTTAATTTGTTAAGGGAATTAGAGGACTATTATTTTCAATAAAGCAATGTCATCCATGGATTGACATAGGTGAGAAAACAATTATGTACATGTTTTTAATTTGATATATTTTATGTAAATTTTTTCATCTCTAATGGATATATAGTTATAGGCTCTACCCATATATCTAAGCTTGGTTTCAAACATTATAAGAACATATCAGCCCACACTCCTCCCCTCCAACTATTAGAATTTAGAACATCATAGTCTAGATTCACTTTAAGTTTGATGTAGTGATAATGATTAGTTGTAACTCACTAGTTGGCTTTATTTTATAGAGCCCATGGGACCTTTAAATTACACTACATAGGCTCAATATTTTTCTAATGTGCTTGGACTAGAAATTATTACTGAGAGGAAAATTGGTGGCCATTACAATTACATAGGCAGATACTATGACTCCCTCGGTCATTAAAAAATTATTTTTCATTGTCTTGAACACATGACTTTATTCATATAATTTTCCTCCTATTCTAACTACAGCATAAGCCAAGACTTTGACATACAAGAGAGGACGAAAATCAATAGAATCTACAAATTGGATTCACCTACCATCTCTATGGTGAGAAGAATCATCTCTTAGATCCACAACATTGACGTCAAGGCCTGCTCCGAATCTTTTTTGGAAAAATGGTAGTCATTGAGTCAATAAAATTGGTAACCAATTCACTCTTCTTTGATCATGTTCTCTACCAAGTCGATGAATTTGTTTTGGCTATCAACAAGAAGTTTGGATATTTTTAAACCACGGTCTTTCTCTATAGTATAAAATAAGTTGTCAAACCATAGCATAATGAGTTGTACTCCTCCTAGTTTGGCCATTATCTTAGGTATTAGTTTTTAGAGCCACAATAATTTTTCCTTCTCTAACAATGTTCTAACACAAATTCAATCCTAGTATACCAACCCCAACTATGAGCATCTCAAGAATTTCATCTCTTTTGATTTTAAAGTGTTTCGGTGCCAAACTACTCGTCCTAAACAATGAGCCTTAGTCCAGGTATACTTCCCACCCGAGCTCCTAAATCACATCATTTTGTGTGTTATTATTCGAATTGATCAAAGACGTGTTGACCCATCTAATTCACACAAATACCAAGCTCTTGATATCTATTATATAGTTAAAGGAATGGAAATTATTAATTTGACACTTTTGTTCGGATAAAATGGCTCTAGGTTATCTCATTAAGTCAAATTTTGGAAATTATTTTCATTTGAATAAAATATGTGATATATAAGTCACCTTATGGTTGTTACCAAAAATAATGAAAATATGTGTATTTTAGAGACAAATTTTGGGGATTATGTGCATTTGCATAAAATACGTAATACGTAAGTCACCTTATGGTTGTCACCAAAAATAATGAAATATGTGCATTTTAGAAATCTTATGCAAGCATGTATTTGAGTCTCCCCTCTATGTAATTTGGGACTTTAGTCTTTCTTGAGAACACAATAATGAATGTGTCCTACCTCAAGATGAAGTTTATTTTCAATTAGTGGTATGGTGAATCTTAAATCAAGTAATATAAGAGTGTTTACAACTCGGGGAAGTAAAGCCTTCCAAATAATTTAGCGAGGGTTTACTGACCGAGTATTTTTATTGTGTATTTTAAAACATATACCATTTATTTTTGGAATTAAGAACATGTAAATATTTATATTTCCAATTTCATTTTTCATGATAAGGACAACAAGTTTATTCCATAAATATTCTTACTGGTTGTAACAACACCCGAACAAATGAATTCACTATTCGGGCCATGAATCTGATAGACCATTGTTTAATTTAATATGGAATATATCTTCTTATGCATCGAGTCAATGGATTTTTCCACGTTGCAAGTGATTATATCTACCTTTTCAAATAGTTTGAAACTCCGAACTTAAATATTATTCTTCTCATTAAAATGACCGTAAAGAATAAGAATATCCATATTATTTTTGTGATGGAATCTTTCTCTATGTTCAAAAAATATTCTAAGATAATATGATTACTACTAATTAAAATCATCGGTGTGAGATTGTACCTTGATTCTCGTACAATAACATCATGGATTTCGGGCGCACAAATAGAGTTATTTAGATGATGCACTATATTGGTAGAGGGTCCAAACTCGTCTAGTTTCTTATTTTTACTATTGTCCGAAATCTAGGAATTCAAATTTTAGCCCTTGTTTTTCCTAGCATTTTACTCGCATTAGTATTAGCCTTAGCGAGATTTTCTAGCTTTAGAAAAAGGATATGTAGCCTCTCTTACTCTTATGTGCTTGGATGAAAGGTGAACGAATGTTATGGATCTTTATCTCAAAATATAACTATAATTCAATTACCATTTAATATACAACATGACTGAACTCAACCCTCCTTGAAGTCAAGCATAGTGGAGATCAATCCCTATGTGAAGAGATCACGTCACACATTATAAATTATTATAATCATATGAAATATAATCAAATTATTGACACATGATACCGAAATATTTTCAGAAACATATGAGATGTGTTTTTGTAGTATATAGTTTCTGAGGTAAGTTTTAAAATATACGGGATATGTTTGTGGAGAACTAAATTGTTATTTATACATGTTTTCACAGTATCAATTGGACCTGCTTTCAGTTCAGAGTTGGAATTATGCTTTTCATTATAGTGGTATACATATATTCGGGGCTTTGGGTTAGATTCACTCAGCGCATTGGTGTGTAGTGGACCGAGTGTGGAGTATTATTTTCATATATCATTATGGTTTTGAGTGGAATTGTGAATGAAATGAGCGTGGGCTTGAGCATAGCTGTCCCATTGTTTGTTTACACAATCCTGTGGGCTATTGATATCACATGGTTCGCATCTATTTATTTTTACTTCATACCATGGCATGTGGATTCAATCAATGTGCCATTTCATATATACAATGTTTGAACATTATATTATATATTTATTATTATATGTGGTAATTATTGTATGGGTCACATATTACACATTTCGATGTTTGTTTATGGAAATATTTTTGTTATATTTTTGATAAAGTGGCATAGTTGGTTTATGTAAAGTGTCATATTTGTATATATTTGATCTATATTTATTAGAGTTGTAGCTTTGCTTATATATCGTTTTTTATATACAAATTTATTATTACATGTGTTATTACATGTGTTAGTATCAGTTTATGTGTCGAGGGAGTTATATATAATCATCATTATAAGAGTATATCATAACCAAGGATTTAGTAGACAATATATTTGCATTAAATTATTTTGCATATACTTTCATTTGTTTATCTACAAATAAATGTGAAATTCAATATATGCATATTTCTATGAGTTGACTTGAGATTATACCTCTATTCTCATACATTTGTTTATTTGTAAAATTAGGTTACCTTCCATATATATAATATTATATATATATATATATATATATCCTCAAAAAGATCAACCCACAAGATAACTAAACATGATAAGGAACAATCCATATAGGAGTCAGATGGATGGTTTTAAATATGAATAGGATTAAAACTATTAATAAACAACCCTTGATGAACTGCAAAGACTTATGTAGTATGATAGGCATTGTTATACATCATTACATATCAGAACAAATTACCTTTGAGATTTAAAAGATGAGGTAATGATACCAACCTCCTTCAAATTAGTATCAGTAACACCTACATCCATGTAGTAATAGTAGCAAATCCATACCTGCATACGAGCTTTAGTTTATGACATTATATTTTATAACCTAATTTTGCACCTTAGGGACTCATAATAACTCATATGTGGCTATAATAAAGATGCGATGGTTGAGACATATCATAAACGAGTCTGATCGCCAAGGGGACCACTATCGCTAACACGACTAACAATGGTGTTAGTAACAATAGCTATAGCACTTGAGATTTCCATTATAATTCATTCATTTGAAGAAATGTTGGAAACACTATAAAGGATACTGACATATAGTACCGAGGAAGAATGACCTCATCTTGAAAGAGGAAACCCCAAAGGATCTAAGGAATTAGATCATAGAAAACCTCATGATGATATTTCAAGGAAGCTACAAAATATTCAGCTCCCAAAATTTCCTAGCAGACAAGTCCAATGTTGGATCAGGTGCACAGGAAGCATAAATTAAACACACAACAGAATTAACACAGCATTCAATCAAGCACATAAAAGACAGTTTTAAGGTGGTTCACCCAACCAATCTGGGCTACATCCACCAAACATAGGCATTGGCAATATATTATTCAAATTGGAGATTACATCAATGAAACTCTCACACTCTCCCCCAGCTATCCGTATGACAACCTATTTTATAGCAGAGAGAATTTAACTGCTCTCACATCAAATTTAGGATGCATTAATTTTCTCCCAACAACCTGGAGATAATCCAGCAACAGATTTTCTATTGTTGTCACCTACAGAGATTTCTGCCTATTTCAGTTCAAACAGAAAATCTCAACAATCTCCACCTTGACAACAATTTGCCTG
>APFE030127870.1:0-16280 GCA_000404065.3 Pinus taeda | reverse complement strand
GGAGAGCCAATGCAACCCTCATGATTTCAGTACCTGAGAAACCTTCAAGAATCAAAGATGATTTTTCAGCATTGATACACATACATGTAGCTATTGGGAACAGATCAAGAGATGATTTTATGTTATGAATTTCACTTCTACTTTTATCACTAAATAACAGAATATCATCAACAAATAGCAAATGGGTGATATGCAAGTTTATAGCTATTTCAATGCCTTTTAAATCTCCTCTTCTCTCCACTTGCAATATCAATTGACTAAGTCCTTCTGCCGCCGGTAAGAAGGGGAGACAATGGGCACCCATATCTAAGGCCCCGTTGACTATGGAAGAAAGAGGATGTTTCCCCATTGTTTCCCCAATGCTAAACCCCAGATGGGTCATTAGCATACGGATAAAGAGCCAACCAATTTTTTCATACGCCTTGGAAAGATCAATTTTTACAATCACACCTTTTTTCCTGCTCCGCTTAATACTATGCAGTGTCTCCTGGGAAACCCCAATTGCTTCATGGATCTGGCTTCCATCTAGGAACCAAAATTTCCCTTTAGATATGTCGCCTGAGAGAATAGGCTTCAAATGGACTGCAATAACTTTTCCTAAAATTTTATAGATAAAGTTGCAAATGGAAATAGGCCTAAATTCCTCAAAAGATGAGGGGTCCTCCGATTTTGGGATTAAAGCCGGGAAGGTAGATTTGAAGGGTTCATAAACCAATCCTTTATCCTAGGATTTCTCCACCACCCCAATAAGTTCATCCCATATAAGCTCGAAAAAATGTTGGAAGAATTCCATAGTCCAACCATTTGGTCTTGGGCTCTTATCCTTCTACATAGATTTTAAGACCGCTTTTACCTCCCCTTTTGACACAGGGACCATAAGTAGATCATTTTCCTCCTACTCAACATACTAAGGAAAAATTTGGGCAACTCATATCACCTCTGCTATTGAGACTGCTTCTGGCACTTTAAATATATTTTTGAAATTGTTCCTTCCCAACGAGGCTAGATTGGCAAAATATTTTGTAGTTTCTCCTTCCTCTATTTTTAGCCCCCCATATTGTATTTGTATTTTTCCTCCCTTTAGCATAGATCTGAAATAATTTTGAGTTTTCGTCCCCTACTACCAACCATATTTCTCTACTTTTTAGCCTCCACTTCTCTTCCCTATCATTTAGAAATTTCCTTCTTTCTGTCTCCAATTGTTTAATCCTTTCCCTCTTCTCCGCCGTCTCATATCCATCCATTTCCAAACTCTCCAATATATCTAATTCCTCCCCAATCCTGCTTAAAACAAATTCATATCTAATCCTCTTAGCTTTTTCACATTCAATGGTTTCCTTCTTCATTCTCTTTAAGTTCTCCATAAAAGGTTGAGCTAAAGACAACCCATGTTCTCCAGTCAAAGGCCTCCAAGCCGCTTTAACTAGATTATTGTATGAGCCTTCCTTGAGCCATGTTAGGTTGAATTCAAAAGGAGACCCCGATTTTTTATTAGGCCCTTTCATTTCTAATAGGGTGGGGAGGTGGTCCAAGTCTCCTCCTTCATCCACCCAATGCCTGAAATAAGGAATCCTAAAAACCAGATCCTCTTTTAGCAGAAAACGGTCTAATCTCTTAGCTACCCTAGCCTCCCCCACTCTCCTGTTACTCCAAGTGGGTCTGGATTTTATCAGATTTACATCGAAAAGCTTTCCAGAGTGAATCTTGTTCATAAATAAATCTGTTAGGGGGTCATCTTGTGTTGTAGGGCCCCAGGTTTCCAACAAACCCAGGGAGAAATTTAGATCCCCTACCACCACCCAATTTAGATTGTTTATAATTGATTTAGAGAAAATATTATTCCATAATGAAACCTTGTCCTAACATGGACCATAAATATTTAAAAGTAATAATTCTGAACATAGCTCCTAGGAATAGACCTTAACCCCCAATATCAGATCTGATCCCCAAGAATTTATTAACTTCATTCTGCAATCTTTGACTCCCAGATCCAGACCCCTGGATCTTCCTTTGGCATCTATAGTCATGAAGGTCCATCCCGATAGCATTTTGGTAAGAGCCATTTTGATAACCTCTCCTCTCCAAGGGTTTCTTGGTGATGGCATTATGATGTATGTGTTGTACTTGATGGTAACCCACTTGTAGCAGAACAACTCACTTGTATATGGTAACTAGATGAATCTACAAAAGAGATATCAGATGTGACAGAATGCATGACAGTAGTGTTTACAGATGTGATGAAATGTAGGGTAGCTTCAAGGAATCAGTTCGGAAGGCAACTCACTCAGATGAAAGATCACAATATAGTAGGTAAACACCAAAGAATTATAGATCAGTCTTCACATAATGAAGAAAGAGTGGTATACGCAAGTTCACCATTAACCAAGATGCGTATACACGCAGGTTCACTGTATACGAGTTGCGTATACATACACATGCACTTTCATAGAAGGAAAAGCGCGTACACCTTGGAAAACTAAGTTTTTGGTATGAAGTATTTGGTCCATGGTATTGGTCCAAGGTATCTGGTCCGAGGTATTGACCCCAGGTATTTGGTCCAAGGTATTGGTCCTAAGTGGTTTTGGTCCATGGTATTGAGAAAGGCCTAAAAACTATAAAAGGAGGAGAAGATCATTAGGCCAATGTGGACAAGCATTGAATATTTGATGAAATATGAGATCCAGTATGCAGGTTATGGGTTTATGATGCTCTGCTTGATCTGAACCAAGGAGGAGCCTTAGCGGTTGATGGAGGATAAGATCTAATGATGGATCAGGATCTTAAGACTTGAAATGAACTATCTTTATATGGTTTGATCATGTATAATCTAGATCTGAATATTGGCACATGTTTTATTTTGTAAATGTTATGATCTGAGTGTAACTGAAGTCTGGAATAACTACAAAATTATGAATTAATATTTACATATGTATACATTGATTGTCTTTGGTAAAAGCACGTATACACGACACATCGAAGTAGTGTATACCTTATGAACTATGATGTTTGAAGTTACAATTGGTTTTGGTTGTTGATGCAGAGTTTTGGGTTTTTCTTTATGTTCTGGTGACTGCATTCTAGTAACAATGTTCAAATTGATTGATTGTGATTTGCTTCAGTGATGATGGATGAGATCTAATAATGGATCAGGATCATAATTACTTATCATTATGTGATCTGATGGGCTAAATCTGGTTGCTAACACGTGTATTATCCTTTATATGTGATGATATGGGTATGTCTGAAGTCAAGAAGTGCAGAGAAGTTATAAGTAAGTATTTACAGATCTATACACTGGTTCGCTCTGATGAAGTTGAGTATGCACACTGGTTCGGCTCTTCCAAGTTGTGTATACACTCCGATGCATGGTTTTGAGGTTACATCTGGTTCTAAATGATGATATAGTGTTCTAGGTAGAAATCTATGTACTGGTTACAGTGATCTCTCTATTCCAGTTGATTTGTTGAAGTTGATTAAAGTATGAATGTATGGTTGATTATGTTGTGTCGGAGGTTTAGAGGTTGTCAGTGATTGATTGAGTTTGGTTGATTCAGAAAGTAATGATTGAATTTCAGTGATTGGTTGATGCAGATATAGTTGATGGTTGTATTGCAATGGTGATTGATTTTGAGCTTCAATGTTGTTGATGGGTCCAGTATGAAAATTGGATGAAACGTGGTTCAGATTATGGTGTTGTGTTCCAGGAGTATCCAGTCTGAAAATTTATGAAACGTGGTCCCTGGAGGAAGAGAGAAGGTTGTAGCCTTCTATAGGTCAGCGCCTACGTACTAGTAAACATATCGGCTAGTAAAAGAGCTAGGGGGTTGTAGCTCCCTTCTAGTAGAAGCTGGAGAACGAGAGAAGGTAGTAACCTTCTGCAGGTAGAAGCCTGCGTACTGGTATGATTCTGCACCAATAAAATGTTGTAAACAGATTTTCTTACTATTAAAAGAAGACAGAGACAACAGCAATAGGTGGATTTCACCCAAATTGGGTTTCCACCTTAAATCTTAGTGTTCATGTGTGTTGCTTATGTGTGATGGTTCATTATGTTATTAACTTCACATGGTTGTTGTTTAATGTTTAATAAAGTGCTAATGCACAGTTTAAATATCAACATATGATGAATTAACTAAATCATTAGTTTGTTGGATATACACTTGTTTCCTTAAACACAGTTGCGCGTACACGCGGGTTACCCACATGGAAGTAGCGTATATAAATTTGAGTATGAAAAGAAAAAGATTATTGACTTGACTAATACTAATTCACCCCCCCTCTCAGTATTATTTCCAACACTTGGAGCATAATAACATCAGGACAGTGAAAATTGAACAAAGTCTAAGTGTTATTTTTTTAGAGGCACTAGCAAAACCTCAACAATTAAAAGGCAACACAATCATTTAGTCACTCGGGATGGGACATGTGTTGCTCTAAGTGCCCCTTGTAATGATAACTGTTTCATGTCTATTATATCAATTTTTGTTCTTTTTTGAGCCTTAGAAAGGTATGCTCCCTTCCTATGGTCTTTCGTGGTCCAACCGAAATCTGAGGGCCTCCCAAACCACCCACAAATCCTTGGGGAATTCCCTTTTTTTTCTTGAAGTCGAAGGTTATAACGAGATTTCTCAACAATATTCTCATAAGGGGTTTTGGAGACATGGCTCAGAGACAATGGATAGCTCAAATGAATATTCGGTATAGAAGTGATTATACTATCCAAGGCATCAGATACAGATTCAGCATGCATATTTTCCAAAGAAAAGGGCCTGGAAGGACTAGGCCTCGGGATCGAATTAAGCAGAGATATAAAGGATTTTTTAATAGAAGGAAAGGAAGAAGAGACAATACCCTCCAACTGTGGCACAGGGATTGTGGCATCTCTCTCCTCCATCTCTTCCCGAACAATCTCCTGAGGTTGTTCCTACTCCTAAACGACCACCTCTTCCATCTGTACTTCCTGGATTTTCTGAATTTCCATCGGCTCTTGTTATCCTTCTTTCCTGATCCCGATTTCTTCTGCTTGTGCCAATTCATCCTCCTCTCTCTGAGGGCCTTCTTTATTTCTTGCCTCTCCTCTGTGTCTTCTTCTCCTTTTGAACCCCAATGGACAATCCCTTGCTAAATGACCATATTTATGGCACCTGTGACAGTGGAAAGGGAGTTGTTCGTAGTCTATGATCTGGGTATAAGATAGGTATTTGTATTTTAGGTGTATTTCCTCTACCAGTCCCTCCCTTGGATCCAACCTTACCAGTATACGAGCAAGCCTCTTATCCCTTGTTTCAAGAAATTACATGTCTACCTCCAAGAAAAGACCCAACGTATTTCAAATTTCTCTGAACACCTCCTCCATCCAAAATTGCGGAGGGAGTCCGGTAAGATGAACCCATATTGGAATCTCCACCACCGTTTCTCTTTGTGCATCGAAGAGAAGATTCCATCTTTTGAAAATAATTGACGCTCTACCAAAGCACCAGTTTCTCCTCATTACCCATTCCAGAGTTTCTCCCTTGCTAAATTTTATCATGAACCAACCCCTAGCTAAAGTGGTCACTTCAACTTGTTGGTACGACGCCTCCTTCCATACTTTGGATATCCATTCTGATATATAATTTGCATAATATGTTTTTCCTTTTGCTCTCCCAACCAAAGTCACTTCTACGGCTTCCATGACCTCATCGATCTAAATGTCCACTCCAAGAACCAAATTCAGGCATATCTCCTTTTTTTATTAGTTTCCCTTTCTTCCTCTTTGCTCCTTAATTCTTGTTCCTCCCTCCTTCCCCTGCCTCTGGTCGAACCTCCCTCTCATTTATTCCTTCTTCAGAGAGCGGCGCTAACTGCCTCTCTGATATACAACTCTGATTGTTGTTAACCCTAACTACCGAGGGTTTCCCCACCTCTCCAGAAAGAAACGAAAGGTCCCCAGCCTCTTGGTATGGTAAAACCTGGGTACCTTCCTCTTCAAGCACCACCAGGCTAGGCCCAAGACTTCCTACCCTAAATTTCCCTTTAAGATCCGCCGATACTTCAGTTGACTTTTCAAATTGTCCCCTTAAAACTTGTAGTCATGCTTCTTCTATTACCTCCTCCGAAGTAGGGTTTCCATGATAGGTTTTGGACTCACCAACTTTCTTGCTCAATGGGCTCTTGCATGCAAGAGCACTATTAAGTCATTTCCCCCTTACCGCTTTCGGGTGTCCCAAATCTGTTATCAAACACGATTTTAACCCCTCATTGCCCCTAAAGTTGCTACTGATGACAATATATTCAAGCCCTCCAGAAAACAGACTTGATGCATGAAAATAAGAAGGGTTTTTAGACTTATTGTACTTCCCATTGTCACCTCTGCTGTACAGCCTACCGAGAAAGCCATTGGTTCTTGCCTCTCTTCAAGTTCCTTGTCAGAACCCTAGACCTCCATCTTTGAATCACAAAGTGTATCCTCCAAAACCCTAATCTACCTTCCTGGCTCCAATCCACTGTCGAGCCTCTCCTCTTCCCTACTGGAAGCCTACTTGGACAAATAACCTTCTCTAGATTTTGCTCAGTAATATCCAACCCCCAAACCAACAGGATATCCTCCGATTCTGGCTCCAGGTCGATAAAATATTGTTGTTTGACCATTCTACATGTCCTTGTCTGTAGGGTAAACCTCCACTGTAAAAAGATAGTTGTTAAAACCCTTCATCGAGCGCGTGTAGCTAAGGGATGAAAACAAGTGTAATATTAGCAACAGTAACAGTAAACCCCTCTCTTGAAACGATGTTACCCTATAAACTCGTTCACTGCCTTCATCATTCCCTAGGCATCCTTCTATGGTGACAGGTATGGCCCGAGTGTCTATTGTTTGTTGTTGCCTACCACCAGGCGTCCTGACCTCCCTAAAGCACGTCTCCCTCTAACATCCTCTTGCTTAGGGTTTACCCTCATCATCCTGCTCCTGTCCCCGGGATGAAGTGATATTATTGTGCTTTATATTATTAATTTTAATTAATTTTTATTAATATTTTTAAAATTTTCTTTAATTTATAATATAATTATTATACGAGTTGTCTTTAGTGTGACTTTTTGGAAGTTTTTCCAGTTTAATTTCTCTAAAATCTGACAAGAATTTATTAAAATAAAAAATTTGATGGGTAACCCCTACACAATTGAAGTGTCCTAGGGATTTTTCATGGCGTTGAATCTATATATACAGTGAAAAAACAATTTAAATAACACAAACCAAAATTTCACCTCAAATTTTTCCACCGAATATCAACACTGGAAAGTCCAAAAAATCACACTAAAAACAACTCCATTATTATATAATATATCTTAAGTTTATTAATATAATATTTTCCAATATAGTAATTACCAAAAAGCTTTATTCATAAGTTATGAAGGTGATTTTTTTTTCAACCTAAACATCACAAAACTCGGTAATGTGAATCAAACAAAAGTACCAATCTTGAAACTTACTAGTGCTTTAGCCCCAAAAATAAAGAAAGAAATAAACATACAAAATAGGGATAAGGGGGTTAGAGTTTCTAAAGATAATGCCATTGGAAGGAGTGTTCTAAGCGAACAAGTAAGCAACTTTTAGTAGCTAGGGAGGGATGAGAAGGTAGTTTCATTCAAATGATGGATAAGCACGAATCCAGAAAGAGAATGGTTCGTGAGGTATTTTTAAAACCTAAAGTTAGTGGGCAGGCATCAAAATTAATCCAATAGCTACCCAAAAACTAGGCCCAAGTAAAATTTTGAAAAACAAGGGATAAGTGGCTCCACCACTTGGCATGGAAATCAACTTCATAAAATATTAATAAGGATCTATCCTTCGAAGAATTCAAATACGGCCCTGATACATAAATAAGAGTTAATTTTAAGTTAATAATTTGAAGAGAAGGTTTACATAATGTCTTTTTGGTTTCCATAGATAACAGTGAGAATTTAAGTAAATTTTAAAGTGGAATGAAATTAGTTATAATTCTTTTATTTTTATTTTTTATAATTTAGTTGTCAAATTAATAGTGGAGACAGTTGGCTATTATTGGTCAATGGAGGCTGACTTATTATTGTTATTCAAGGAAAACCAGGTCACTTAGAAGCAAGGTGACTCATCAATGTTATTCAAGGAAAATCAAGCCACTTGGAATTACTCTCTGGTGGTCAGTGAGGGGTAAGCTTTCGCTCATACCTATGGGTCTCGGGCCCTTAACCTGTCTCCTTACATTTTAAGAAAACTAGCTCTTAGCCAAACAGAAACAATTTTAGAGCATAATCTAGACCCTAAATTTAAGTAAAACTTTATCAACCTCAGAATTATAATTGTAATTATAGTTAGTGTTATAATATAATTGTTCTTAAATTTTTATCATATTTTAAAGTTTTTTTTATAAAATTATTTATTTTTTGGATGGTATGTGACTTTAAGATAATTTGAACCTTTGGAATCTTATAATTGTATTATAATATTCATAAAACTGCTATAATCAATTTAACTATTCATAAAATTGTTATTTAAATTTTTTAAAATAAATTTATTTTTTTATTTTATAAAATTTATTAATTAAATTACAAATTGATTTAGATATATAATAAGACATTATTTCTTAATGTATGTTATTATTTTAATCATGAAAATTAACATAGGATTATAAAATTTCATAAATTAAACTACAAATTGATTTAGATATATGATACCACATTATTTCTTAATATATGTTATTATTTTAATCATGAAAATTAACACATGAATTTAAAAATAATTTCTTTAAACAAACACTTTAAAAAGATTTAACATCTAAAATTGTAATTAATCAAATTCATCATCAGAGCCTTTAAGACTTTCAACTTTATTTTAGTTGTAGCATCAATAGAGCTATATATTATATCATCAATTGCATAAATAAGTTTTATGTTCAGCAGACAAAGCAAACTTGTGAACTTTATCATTTTATTCATTTTCTCTATTAAACATATTATAGTATTGATGATAGAGCAACACCATGTTGGAACTTGATTGTAGATTTTATGAATATTTTGAATTCTGATGAACAGGAGCATAAATTAACCATTGCCTTCATGGATTCAAAAATATTCTCGAAGTGTGCAATCTAGGTAGATTTTGAGAATATTTTGAATTTTGATCAACAGGGGCAAAGACAAACAATTGATTTCACTTTTGTCAATTAGATAAAAATATTCTCAAAGTGTGCAATCTAGGTAGATTTTGAGAATATTTTGAATTCTGATAAATTAGAGTAAAGACAAACAATTGACTTCACTTTTGTCAGTTAGATTAAAAAATATTCTCAAAGTGTGCAATCCAGGTAAATTTTGAGAATATTTTGAATTTTGATAAATAAGAGCAAAGACAAACAATTGACCTCACTTTTGTCAATTAAATTAAAAAATATTCTCATCCTATACAATCCAATTAGATTTTAAGAATATTTTGAATTTTGATAAACAAAACAAAGACAAACTTCAAAAAAAAATTGTCAGTTAAATTCAAAAATATTCTCAGTGCACAATCCAGATAAAATGGCTACAGCATTAGGCATATCTAAAATGGCTACAGCATTAGGCATATCTTCTTGTTAATGATGTATCTTGTTCCTGATGAACAATTTGGGCAGTAGTGTGTCCGGGAGCTAACAGCCACTGGTGAAAGATGGTAAACATCATCAAAGATCTGGACATTGGGTATAGGTTTCTGCCTAGGAACACCCATATCCGTACAGCCCAATTTAATGGTGTCTTTTCACAACAGATTTTTTCAACATGAATGTGATGATTTCCAATGGACTGCAAATTTCTGGTCGGAATTTAGTCAGAAATTCTTCGAAAAAAAATCAGTACCATCAAGAGTCCTAGAATACCTAAAATCTTGAAAATTTTCTGAAAACTGACTGTGGCAATCGGCATTTTCAAAAAATTCTCCTAAATTTTCTCAAAATCATGTTAAAATTTTCCAGACAAAAACGTGACCGATTTAGAATAAGCGATCTCCAATGGTTGACGGCACGATGTCAGAATTTCGAGTCTAAGGCTGTTGATTACTTTGTTGCAAGGCCAGCTGCAGATTCAGTATCGCCCCTTTAGCATCTCGATGTCTGCCTTTTTGTTCTTTATTTGCATTGTGCTCTTAGCCTTTAGCTTTGAGAGAAAAATTAGATCGCCTTGAATCGAATCCCTGGATTCAAAATCCATTGTATGGATTATGAAATCTCTTTTCTTTTCGGGCCTGTAAACCCCGCCATCGAATGGCTTTTGTCAGCGACCAGGTTCCCCCGAAGCTCCAGAGGGTCTGCCTCATCCAATCAGCAAAGCAATTTGTGCTGACCTTTCCCACGTTTCCTGGCAAGCTGAGGCGCAGGAGCTCGACTCGTGATATGTACCTTTTTAGGGATTTGCGAGTTTTATGATTATTTTAGATTTGTTTTATTTTTTTAGTTTTATAGATTATTTTTAGTCTCCTAGATATTAAAATATCATTTTATTTGTTTTTAAAACATTTATTATTTCAAAACATTTATTATTCTAAATATATGATAGTGTAAATAAAAATTAAAAAAATTTGTTTTTAATATGGTTTATCAGCTGGATAGAGGTGAAAAAATCAGTCAGTGATAATGTTTAAATAGCAAAGATGCATGCTGTTCCAGAGTTGGCCGTTAAGAAATCCTGTTATGAATTAGTATTAAAAATTAGTGAATATTTTATATTTTGTTATCGTTATTTAATTGAGTAATTTTTTAATTAAAATAAATATTGAATTCAATTAGTATAGATTAATCTAATATATATAATGGAATTGGGAATATTCGTAAATACTATATTAAAATAAGTTAATAGGTTATTATTAAAGAATAATATTCAACCAATTATATTAATATTATTATATTAAAGATTGATAATTTTTATTTTTTTTTGTAAGCTTGAGTGGACTCCTATACTTTATAGAAATAGAACAGTACATAGATCCGAATCAAAATAACTCGCCCGCGTGGGGAAACCGAGTATTTAAACCATCTAAAGTTTTTAAGAGCCGACCAAAAATAAAGGGCCCAGAGTCTGAATATCTTAGCAAGATAGACTAAACAATCCTGATTACTTCTAATCCTACTAATCTGCATAGGAATATTCTCTTCATCTAAAACATGCATGAAACTATGATTAGCAAAATTATGTATTTTCCTATACATATCTGAACTCAGACATCTTCAGTTGCAGGTTGCTGGTTTGCTCCACCGTCTGCGCCCTGGTGATCTCCCTTCAGAAGCTGATGTAATTCCTCCAATTTCTTTTCTTGTCTTTCTAGAGCAATGTGGATGAACCTCAGTTCCCTACGCATCTCTGGACCTCCCTGCGCTATTTCCGCCATTTCCGTAGCAACTTGCTCAAGAGCTTTTGCCAATAACCTTTTCATCACCCAATACATGTGAATCGATTGCTTGAACAGAGACATTCTGCCTCTAGTGTTACCTGGGTCCTGCAATAAGAATTCCCAATCCTCCATTTCTTCGTCAGATTGACCTTGTAAAGACTCCTCCTCCAGGTGCTGTATAATTCTTCTAACCGCTGGGTTTGTGTTCTGCTGGTAAGCTCTCTCTGCTTGGCGAATTCTCTGTTCTATCGAGCTTCTTGCTTTTTTCCCGGGAGCCGATTCCTGCTTGGAGTTCTCCCCTCTGTCGCCTGCGTTCTGCCTCTGTCTTCGACCCCGCATACCTCTCGCAGCTGCTCTGTTCCCCGAAGCCTTGACATTTCTCTTCTGGCCGTATCTCCTAACGCATTCCTCCGGAGAGGCAGGCTGCTCCCCTTTCGCCTGCTGGTTCCTAGCACCAGTAACGTTGCTTTGAGAAATATACTTCCTGAGAGATTCACACCAGGGTTCGACGTTCGCTGAGTCATCTTCAATCTCGAAAATATTCAGTTGGGAGCTCCTCAGTTGCAATAGTCTTACCTTTCTTATCCCTATTCTTGTCCGATGTATTCTTCGTCTCCTCCGTTGCCCTAGTTTTCATCCTAGTCTCCATGGTAGCTCGAATAGTGCCACGAGAGATGCTCTGGTGCCTGTGGGGGTTAATTCTACCTCGTTGAGTCGTTTCTTTCCCGCTCCTTGCGCTCTGGTTTAGGAAAAAGTAGAACTGCGGCTTTTCCTTTCCCGTCTGGGATTTTATAACATTGCTCCCGTCAAAATACGCGCCTGAATCGGAAATATACCGTCGTTGATTCTTAACTGGGAGGTTGCCTCTCCTGGCCATCATTCCCGGATCCAAGATTCCCTTCAGCAGATCTGACAGGCCGCTCCATCCTCCTCTCCGATCGCCTGCATTAATTATCTCACAGTGGTAATGATCCTGATCTTGCTTCCTCGCACGCCTTCGGTGATCCACTCGGTGCATGCCTATCAAATCACTCTTCTGTCCCAACTGGCCTGCATTCATGAATCGGGATTTTCCATCCCCTTCACCTGTCCAACTCATTTCTACTGACGTTCTCGCGTGTTGCCTGCGCATGGTCTTCATTAATAATCGTTGCCAACTCAAACCAATCCCTGTTGGCGCCAATCGATTTCCATTGGCTATCTACCTTGATGTCTTGTCCTTTACAGCCCCAATTCGCCAGGAAGTCGGTCGCGCGATTCCCATTTCTCCTAACATGACAAAATACTTTGTAATCAATCCTTCTTAACAACCCTGCAATCTCCTGAACAATTCCGGTTGTCCGCCAACTGCTTGTTGCTCGCTCCCAATCTTTACCATTGCTCAGTTTCTTCAAAATATCAATCGCCATCTGGGAGTCACCAACTATTTCCAGGCTTGTATAACCATTTCTGATTGCAATCCTCAGCCCCTGGTGGATTGCCCAAAGTTCCGCCTCATTATTCGTCATTTCCCCTCCCCATTCCGCATAAATCCACCTTACATGTTTCTAACTGTTGCGAAAAATGCCTCCGAAACCAGCATTGCTCGGATTTCCTTTCGATGCTCCATCGAAGTTTAATTTAATAAAGTTATCTTTGGGATAGATAAAGATGTCAGGATTTTAGATTCGATCGTTATGTCTGCTACTATGTTTCTGAAAAACCATCTCATATTTTAAGTTCAGGTTGTTCAGAATCCTCTCCTCTGTGGGGTTCGCTTTCCAATCCTCCTCTTCCCATTTCTCCGTCAATATTGTTTCCCTCACTGAGCTGACCATCCGTTTCCATATACTTTCCGGATCTTTGGCTTTGTCCTAGAAGATCTGACGGTTCCTTTCTTTCCAGACCATCCAAAAAACAAAACCTGCCATAAGATCCCAAGCTCTGCTAACAACTTTGCATTGAAATTTTTCCTGGTTCCAGTGGAAAATGGTTGCATTGATGTCTCTCAGACCCGTCTCCGGTTTGCCAAATGTCTTTCTTGTATCCCTCCATATTTTCTTGGTGAATGAGCAGTTAATCAGGAGATGGGATCTGTTCTCTTCTGCATTTTTACATAAACAGCATCTTGAAGGTCCGCTGAACCCTTTTTTTTGAATTCTGTCCCAGGTTAAAATCTTGTTCTTGGCTACAAGCCATAAGAATAAGGAAACTTTCGGCCACCATTTACTTCCCCATATAGTGTTCCAATCTAGATTCTCCGCATCGATAGCCTGTGTCTCCGATAGATAGTAGGCTTCTTTAAAAGTAAAGGAACCTTTCATGGAATACCCCCATCGAAGAATGTCTCTACCTTCGCGGGCTTTAATTTTCCTGGACTCCACCTCCTTCATGTATGCTGCTTGTTGCTCTTGGTTTATATCGCATACCCATTCACTTGGATTTGTCCATTTTCTCCATATTCCATCCAGTTCATTCTCTTTCCAGTGATCTTTGACATGGTTTCGGTTTCCCCCTATTTTTTCCTGTAACTGTTGGATCAATGGAATTTTACTCATTTTTTCCTTCTGCTGCCATTTTTCCTCCCAGAAATTGGTTTCCCCTCCACCTCGAATTTCCCAGAAAATATGGTTTTCAACAATATCTCTGTTTTGACGGGCTAGGTCCCAGATTGTTGAACCCTTGGGAGTTTCCCTCTGCCTTAAAATGTCGACAGATGAGTTTGGCATGTTGTATTTGCGTCTCCAAATGACTTTCCACAGGTCGTTACCCCCCCTTAGCCAACGCCACCAAAGCTTTGCTCCTAACACCTTGTTAAGTCTTTCCGGGTCACGTAATCCCAAACCTCCTTTTTCCTTTCTTTTTGTTAGGTGATTCCAAGAAACTAGGGCCCATTTTTTCTGATGATTCGATCCTCCCCAAATGAACTTTCTAATGATTTCTCTTATTTTTGAACAGATACCTAAAGGTACTGCCATTATCGACAGGGGATATATGGGAATAGCTTGAAGGACAGATTTCACCAGCACAATCCTCCCTGCCATATTTAGGGTTCTGAAAGCCCAGTTCGCGACTCTGTTACTCAGTTTGTCCAGGATTCCTTGCCAGTTTTTCAATCTTTTGGAAGTAAAGTCCAGCATATTTCCCAAGTATTTCGTTGGCAATTCTCCTCTTCTGAAGCCCAGCAGTCTTATGAGATGAAAAGATTGGATAATATTTTAATAGGGAGGTAAAAAAAAATTAAATTGCATATAAAAAGTAAAAATAATCAATTATTATTGATTAATTATTATATTAAAAAAATACGAAAAGAGCATGGGGATCCAACTTCTACTTAACTTCCAACCATCGTCTTGTTAAGATCAATAGCACATTTTCCAATTTCAATGGCTTCTCGAAGCTTCCTGTGATGGAAGTGATCAATCTTCGCGATCACCCGAGTATTCTCCATGCAGACATGGTAATTGGATTTCACTGCATGTTCAGCTAAAGTCGAGGAACAAGAGCAGTTGTGCTTAATATATGCTACATGTTATTGGATTCTCTAGTTAATGGAGCGACCAATTTCCCTAATGTAGGGAATCAAACAAGAACATGGGATGGAGTAGACCATTTGTATGTCTTTAGGGTTTATAGGGTCCTTGACAGACGAACCACATTAGATGGTTCGAAATGTCGACCAAAAACTCATAATGTGATTAATCCAAAAGAATTTATCAAAATCAATATGAATCACAAAAGTCTAAAATCAAACATAAAAATTTGTATTATATTCCAATTATATTGAGAAATATGATACTAAAATCAACTTTAAATTAACACTTATATACTTCATATTTTTTATATATTAAGGATTTTTTTTCCAAATCTCAATTGAATATAGGCAGGGCCAGTGTGGTTTTTCCAATTCAATCTGAATCAAAGTGTTTCATTCCTCTTATCTTAGTAACTCATCCAAAATATTGGTGTATGCCTTCAAAGTCGATACGCCTTATTCCCATGTGGACACATGGGATATACTTAACCCTAAACCTTGTAGAATCGTAACTTTGTGAGATAAGCTTTATGGCCTTCTCAAGAATCAACAAAGAATAGGTTTCACAACCAAGAGTAAATAATCTTTATGATGTTTGGTTTTGTAGAGTACCTTTCAATGCTAGTAACCTTGCAACTCCATGAACTTGTCAAAGAGTAAGGTTTGGTCAGGATGGAGGCGAAGGTCAGAAAAATAGGTATTTAGTGTGGTTGTGATGATGTGGTAATAAAGATCCAATTATAAGATTATATTATCGTAGAAAAGGAAAAATTGTAATATGGGTAAAATGGTTTTTCCATATGACAACAACAGTAAGTGTAATTGGTATTGAAGAGGTAAAATGGTTTTGCCCTATGACAACAAGAGTAAATTTAATCTTTTGAGGGTAATTGGTATTGAAGATGGTTAATGGTTTGATGATTGAGATGCCAATTATTTGTAAACATATTTAAAAAGGTTATGAGGATTACATGTTATAGGGTTAATTTGATAGGTATGAAGATCTAAGATGTGAATGATATGAAGTGGGACTAAAGACCTAGTACGTTAAAAAATGAAGTCTTTTTAGTTAAAAGGTGAGTTTATTTTGTTAAACACACATGGGCAGCAATAGAATATGAAGGATAAAACATGAGAGTACGATTTTTATTAACAAGTGATATACATTTATAGTACATATTGTGACCATTGGGTTCCACATCCCAAGGTCTCTTGGACTCCTTTTGTCTATTTGGCTTCCACACTAACCCTTGAGGATTAGGTGTCCAACATTCCCCCCTTAATCCGAAGGGTTATGTATGAGTCCAAGAAGAGAGTTGTAA
Source organism: Pinus taeda (assembly GCA_000404065.3). Taxonomy (NCBI): domain Eukaryota; kingdom Viridiplantae; phylum Streptophyta; class Pinopsida; order Pinales; family Pinaceae; genus Pinus; species Pinus taeda. The sequence continues at coordinate 64 of APFE030127870.1, read as the reverse complement.
TACAAAATGTGCAAAAATGCATGGCAACACTAGGCTGAATGTGCTCTCTAAAATGTTGGTATAA